>PVJI01002200.1:0-152399 GCA_004026765.1 Micronycteris hirsuta | reverse complement strand
GCATTCCTTGGCTTGCAGCCACACCACTCCAATTTCTGCTTCATCATCACAGGGCGTTCTCCACGTATGTCTTTCTCTTGTCATCTCAGAAGGACACAGGTCATACTGGATTAAGGGCCAATTCTACTCCAACATGACCTCATCTTAATTAATTCCATCTGCAATGAGCCTATTTCCAAATAAGAGTGCATTGTGAGATGCTGAAAGGTAGGACTTCAACCTACCTTTTGGGGGGAGTGCAATTCAACCCATGAGGGTTGGCTACAGAAGAAACAAAAGGATCGGGAGCATCGAGAGGGGATGCTGCAATGCGTCTAGTGTCACTGGGCAGTGGCCTGTGACGCATCCACCGCTCCATGGAGATGTTCTGTTGCTGCTGCTCAGGGACGGAGCAAGGCAGCCACACCAGGTACAACTGGACCACCCGTGGGCCTTTCCTAAGAGGCACTGGCCCCCACTGCATAGTTTCCATGCAACCAGCCCCTGCAACCATTAGGGTCATTACACATTCCACTTGCTCTTCGACACCAGTGGGTCTCACCTTTCTGGGGCTTGAGAATAACACCCCTTCACGTACAAAAACGTGACACACTTGAAGGGATTTAAAAAATGTGAAATGAGTCAGCGACAAGCACATGGTTGCTGCTGCAGCAGAATCCAGTCTCGCCCTTTCTATAAAAGTGCCTGGTTATCGCACCTGTCACTCAGGGTCTACAAAAGCATCTGCAGAAATCACACGGCGCTGGCCACCCGTCCACACCGGCCCCACTCCAGCCTGGGTCGCTTGTGAGTTATTTCTTGTCGTTTCTGTGCTTTCCTACGCGTTTTTCAAGCTAAGTTCTCACCTCTTTCACGTCCACTGGAAGAATTAACTCTTTCCTCTTTGTCCACTGTAGACTGTATTCCCTCTTTGTAGTATCACTCACACCAGTGTAAACAGCCCTGTTCGCTGTTCCTGCAAACACGAGTCTCATCCGGGGGCCTGATCAGCGCACCGGCGAAGAGACGTGGGGACACTGGCACGCAGGCGCGCTGCTGGCGCACCTCTCCAGGGCTGCAGAAGGAGACCAAGGTAGTTCTGAACTTTTTTTCAGCAGAACTTGAAACAGAAAAATGGCTTCTGCCTCACTCTGAGTTATCTGGAATTTCAAATTAGCCACTTGGCTCCATTCTAGTGAATTGAGCTTTCACTCCGCAGTGCATTCACTTTGCATTTTAGGTTTCGCTCTGAGAACCTAGAAGCAATGCAAATGCACTACAGTTACCTTGTGATCTTAGCCCACCACTAGGGGACGGGGCTCTTTCTTTCTCCCTCTCTCTCCACCCTCCACACGGCCTATCTCCCTGGTACCCCTGACCCTTGGGCCACGTGGCAGTAAGCACCTCCATACCACTTTTCATAGCTTCCTGCTTTCCGACTTTTCTCTTATCTCCGTGCTCAGAGGTTGCCTGAGAAATCGAAAGAGGCTGTTTTCCCTGGAGGCAAAGTCGGGGGAGTCTTCAAACTGCCACGTGCTCCCTCTCTGCAACCCCAGCTCTCAGTGTTGACCGCACACCCCACCTCCTTCCCACCCCTTGCAAAGGACACCTAAGGGTCCCAAAGGACCTACTGAGTAGAGAGCTCCCTAGGGAACAGGGTGGTTTCCTGATGGGAAGGGAAACAGAGTTTATCGTTTTTCCTTGGAATCTATCCAGGCAGAGCCATGTCAAAGACTGGGTTGTAGTACAAAAGGCATTAGGCAGGGACTCCAGAGGACGGTGTGCAGAATTCTGGCCATCAGACCCCAGAATGTTGTTACTGGCTACGCCCATTTCTATTTGGCAAATGCAGGGTTTGGATAGGACTTTGTTTTTCAGTCAAGGCTGGGTTTATAAAGTGCCCCGGATCCGAAGGGAAAGGCCTGTGTCCACGCCAGATGGCAGGGCCCAAGGCCGGGGAGAGGTCGCAGAGCTCTCCAGTGCCCCTGCAGTGGCACAGGCCCAGCAGAATCGTCACCAGGCCACCGAGACCTGGGTGACGAGGGCAGCGGTTCTCTCATTCCAGCCCTTCCATCCAGCAGCACTTCGCACGCAAGGCTGACCAGAAAGGGGACGGAGGCAGGCGGAGAAACACGAGCTGTTGTTCAGTGAGAAGTCACCAGCGTCCGCTGCCAGAAGCTTTGCGCACCCGAGGGCTGTCTGGAAACGCTCCCACCCTGGCCCGGGGCGTCTCCTGCACTTGTCCTCCTTGCTCCATGCCGCCAGATGCCTTCCTCACCTTGTTTCACGTCAATAATAGCAGCTCTATTGATACATTATTCTCATACAATTCACCTATTAGAAGTATACAACTCAATGATTTCTAGTATATTGAGTACTGCGGAAGTTGTCGTAATAAATTTGCAGTCCCCTCTCCCCCCAATAAAACCCGAATTGGTTCCTGGGAAGAGGCAGTGTGTGGACCTCCTTCTGGCTACAGACCGCGGCATAACCATTGGCTTATCAGTTCTTCCAGGGGCTGTGGGGGCATTTGGATATTTCAGAAGAGAACAAGAATTAAAAAGAGAAGAAGTAGACTGGCATCATCAAGAAAGTTGACCCGCTATACAGGAAGATGACCAAGAAGAAGACAGTCTAATGGAGAGGCTTTTTTCAATGAAGCCTATGATGAGCCTGGCCAACGGTCCACAGTGAATTACAGCCGCCACTATTAGCGCTGTTCTCAGAGCGGGGTAAAGCATCTGAGTGAAGGCCCTGGGCTCCCGAAGGCCTGGCTCCACCGCCTCTCTGTGCTGCAGTTTCCTCGTGTGGAAAACGGACACAAAAATAGTACCAAACTCACAGTATAACCGTGAGGGTCCGTGAACTCTTACACAAAACGTGCTCAGAGCAGGGCCTGGCACATGGAGCTGTGGAAGAATTCGTTACCAGTGCTTCCTAAAAAGGTTTTCCTCCTTCCCTCGCAGATCTACAGCAGCTCCTGGGTATCTCCCTTTCACTTCTCCTCCGGATACCCTCTCTTGGTCCTCGTTTTCCGTGTAAAAGGTCCCACTGATAGTTTTCCAACTCGTAAAATAGCCTCTGGTTTTCTAATTCCATCTAACGACCTGCACCTGCAGAAGTCAAAGAGCTGAAATCATTAGATAGTTCCTCCTGGAAAATGCTAATGCCCAAGAAAGCAAGCCCCCAAATGAGGAAAGGACCCCAAACCATTTTCGGGGGTGGGTCCCTGGCTGCCAGGTCCAGCTCATAACATTTCTTTCTGGCTGGATGTTTTGGGGTCAGATTAAAGCAATTCCAGCAAATATCAGGGCCTCAACTGCTCAGCCCCCAGATTAAATTTCATTTCTTCTTTAGAGTTCTAGGGGCATTGAATCTGCAGCTTAAGGGGGTAAACTAATGAATTAAAAAAACCCAGCAAAGAGAAGGTGGAGCAACTGATTATCTTCCCTTTTTCCCCCTGCTGATTGCATTATCATTCATCATGGCTCAGCAGGAAAAAGCTGGGGAAAGCATCTTGTGGTCCTGGGTTGAAGAAATATCTTCAATGTCAGTGCTGGAGATACAAGCCCAATTTAGCCAACCCTTGAATACATCTGCACCTCATCCCTTCGTCAGTAACCCTTCCTATGGCATGGTATGAAAACGGAAGCAAACGCTCCGGCCTTCCCGGGATGCACAGGACATGGACACCCCTGAACAAAATCTGGGCAGCAATCATCCGAGCCTGGGTGCTCCTCGGAGAGCTGGGAGCTCCGGCGTGCATGCTAAAGACAGTGTCTCTGTCCCAGCCGGGTCTGTGCCCTTGCACACACGGGCACACACTGGGGTGAGCCACGGGGGACCGAACCCCAGCCCGAGGGGACGAACCAACCTGAAAGGGTCTCGGGGCACGGGGTCTAAAGCAGGGGTGTCCAACCTGTGACCTGCAGGCCGTGTGCAGCCCAGGATGGCTGTGAACACGGCCCAACATGAAATCATAAATTTACTTAAAACATTACGAGATTTGTTGGTAATTATGTGTCACAATGTATGTAATGGGTGGCCCGAGACTACACTCCTTTTTGCAGTGTGGCCCAGAGACACCAAAAGGTTGGACACCCCTGGCTCTAAACCAAGAACTAACTTGCCTTCATTAATGCCCTGTCCTTTCTCTGTCTTGTTTCCTCACTTGTCAGATGCAAATCATTTCCCCTATATTGTGGGGCTTTTGAGGACGAAATGAGAAGGCACAGGTCTGGAAATGCAGTCAGTGCTTAGTAATTTTACCTGCTTCCCTTCCTTCCCACACTGTCCTGCTATGTGATGGGTTTGCTTTGCCTGCTTTCTCCTGAACACTCTGCAGGACCACAGGCAACCTACCAAATACTGAGGAGTCCGGTAAAGCCAGGAAGTTCTCACCTCACAAGGCACAAGCTTGCCCCCCCCCACCCCCGCGAAGACGGGGAGGGGGTCTTTGGAAGTTTTATTTATTCATCCATTTATTCCACAAACTCAGAGTCAGCCACTGTTATAAGCATTTGGGAATTTGGTAGTGAATAAAACAGGTATTGAGAGAGACAGCTCTTAAACAAATGTTTATACTCCTAATTATTCAGTTAAAATTCTGATAAGTGCTACAAAAGGCAGACAGGTGGCTGTAGGAATGTGTGACGGGGAACTTAACAGAGCCCGGGGTCGGGAGGTAGTCTGCCCTGAAGACTCCCCTGCAGACCTGCAGGCAGGCTTCCCTGAGGAACACTAACACACAGAAGGATGAGTAGGGATTTGGGACTGGGAGTGAGGGCTGGGAAGAGCAGCCCAGGAAGAGAGCAACGTGTGCAAAGGCCCTGGGGAGAGAAGTCACCTGCCATATTTGAGGAACCAGATAGGATCAAGGGGCAATATGAGGGGCTGCTTTTGTGCCTGTAGCCTTTTGGGGTTTTTTGTTTAGTTTGGGGGAGTACAAAGTTCAACCACCCCAAAGCTCTGGAGAGGAAGGAACGCTGGAGGGGGAATCACGAGTCAGTCCTTTGAAGAAGGTCCTGATCCTGGCCCATGCGTCAGACCAGGGAAGGAGCTGCTGCAACTCCAGAGGAATCAGTGGTGTCGTGCTAAGAAGAGACCTTTGACCCCTGGGGCTGAGCAAGGCTGGTCCACAGAGCAGCCTCCACCTGCAGATGCTCATTAAAACATCCTTCTCCCCCACTTCCCCATCACCCCATCAGCACCTTTGCTACAGAAGGCAATATACTCATTTCATCCGGAACCAATCTTTCAGAACCGTCTTGAAATCCGGAAGACTATATATCTCTCAGAATTTATTCTGGCTTCGTGGGATCATTATTAATCTTTATCTGAGGGCATTGTATATAATGGTTAAAAGCTTGGGCACTCGTGTTAGACTACTGGGGCTTGAATCCTGACATTTGTCATTTACTAGCTGTGTGACTTCAGGCAATTCTCTTAACCTCTCTGTGTCCTCATCTATAAAATGAGGATAACAATTTACTTACTTGACAGGGTTGTTGTAAAGATTAAATGAGATAATGCATGCAAACATCAGGACATGTAAGTGAAAGTCCTCAATAAATAGCTTTATTATTGTTGTTATTTTTTTCATTAATACATCATCATAGCAACCATGCAGTACACATCACCAATGTGTACTGAGCTAAGTACACTTAAAACTGAGCTAAGTTTTCCACATACTTTATTTTTAATGCTCCCACAAGTTTGCTATAATAATCCCCACTTTCTAAATGAGGAAACCGAGGCTCAGAAGAATTAACTGACACGGCTATTAAGTGACAGAGGATTCAAACCCAGTCTCCAAAAGCAGTTCACTCTCTACATTTCTACCCCAAATTAGCCACTTCTCATCAAAGTGCCATAAAGTCCTCTTAATTACCGCTAATGAGAATGAGGCCCTACACACTACCTGTTCATTGTTTTGCAGATTTTTAGTATCATTCCTTGCCCCAGGAGAACTCTCCAGGGGACCTCATTACCATACAATTCTTTGGGGGAAATGAAACAACAGCTGGCCCTGCCAATCACCATGGCAACACTCCTGTAAGTACCTAGCATCATGTCAATAGAAAAAATTTATATATAAATATACATTCTATATTTGCCCATAATCGCTGAGTTATACTTTGACTTGCTGATGACACTGTCTGGACTCAGGTAGAGGTATTTTCAATCAGCTTCAAAACGCCTGCCCCCCCTTGGCTGTTTCCCACACCACGTCAAGCCCAGCACAGGCACGGAGCGAGGTTGCTAGGGAAAAGGAAGCACTGCCAAGCTCCGGCCCCCAGCGGCACGCGCTTCACTGGGTGGTGTGCCCAAGTGGGGACAGGGCTGGTGTTGCAGGCATGTGACCCACAGAGCAGAGTTGGCCCGGCACTCAGAAGGGCCCCGCGCTTGGTACTCTGCTGACGCCATCTTGAAATTCTTAATAATCTTTGAACAAGGGGTCCTACCTATCCATTTTGCAGTGAGCCCCACATACAGGAGGTCTTGTGTAAGAAGGAAGTAATGAATAGGCACTTTATGCATTTCTTTCCTGGATGGCATTTTCTTCCTCTTTTTACCTCCTTCTCAGACCTACCAATCTACAGTTTGTATCAGAAGTCAGTGGTCTTTCCCCAGGGAATTCAGCCATGACAATGCCACCAGATCTAAGTCCCTCATAACCCTACAAATAACGGCTGCTCTGTATGCAATAATGCCTGGTAGGCGTCAGGTATCACACTCAGCCAGAACCATTATTATTTCTGATCTGGAAGGCAGGTAGGGTTCTGTCAGTCTTGTTTCATAGTTGCAGACACTGAGGCTCAGAGAGGTTCAGTGATTTTCCCTACGTCACACAGTACTTGGGACACAAATCTTAGGACCGTCCCAAAAGGCCCTTCTCAAAGGGAGCTGCTGGCCTGACTTGGGCCCCGGGGGTCCTGCCATTTGTGGCAGACCACTCCCAAGTCCTAGGAGTGCAGGCCCTTCCCAGCCACAGGCCCAGAGCTTCTGGCTCCTCTGACCACTCCCGGGCTTGAATAAGACACTCTGCAGCCTGGCCTGGGGACTGACATCTGGGAGGCGGCTGGCAGGACTGGGGGAGCCGAGGGGTTTGCGCAGTGGCGCTATGAACACCACAATGAGCAGTGAAGAGTCTCACCACTCATTTTCATTGTAGCTCACGGAACACTGTCTGGCCCTTCCACGGCCTGGCGCCAGCGGAGTTATTCGGCTCTCTGCTAAGTGCTTTATGCCATTTACTTGTTTCATCCTCACAAAGACTCTATGTGGTAAGCGCTATTATAATTTCCAATCTATAGATAGGGAAACTGAGGCACAGAATGATTAGGTGACTTGACAAAGTCTTGCAGCTAGAGGGGAGCAGAGCAGGGATTTGAACCCAGATATTTCAGCTCCTGAGACCATGTGCTTCACCGCTGAAGTACACTGTCATTCAGAAAAGCCAGGGCACTAACCCTAACCCTGGGGGTGGTGGGGAAAGCCAGGGCACCTTAGGTCAACTCAGAGGTGATCTGAACTCATGGCCACTATGTGTGGCCCAGCGTCATATCGACAGCTTCCATGACAGATCTCAGGTCCTGAAAAGTCTCCAGAAGCTTCCAGGAAACTTGAGACCCTCCAGTGGTTCACTTACAACGTGGAGCAAAGCTATAAAGAATGTGAAATGGTTTGTATCCAATTGGGTAAAGGGAAGCATCTTTGTGTCTGCCTGAAACCCTGACAGGAGCCAGCACCACCCAACGAATGCCACAATTAATTTCCCAGCGCGCGACATCGCCTGTGGGAAGAGGAGGCGCCGGTTCATTTCTTATTCATGAAGTCACACTGCCAAGCCTCATTTGCATGAAGTAATTTCTGCTGCTGCTAGCCTGACATAAAATAAATCCATTTCTCCTACAGAATCTGGTCTCTTTACACCAAGAGAGATGAGTAAGCAGTATATGCTGAGGAAACACACCCTTTGGATCATTTTAATCAGAAACATGTCTGTAGCTCAGAGTAAGTGATTTTACAGAAATATAAAATATCTTAGTCTCGAAGTACTCAAATGCAACTCTGCCTCAAGATCTGTTTGGGAAAGTGCGTTTATCATTTCTCTCTGCTTGGCCAAACACTGGTATTTTTACAACCTGTGGAGTTGTAGAAATGTAGCTACCACACCACTGTCCAGAAAAAAAGGAGGAGGAGGAGGAGGAAGAGAAGGAGAAAGGGAGGGAGTCCAATACCTTGCCAATCCTGATAAGATGAGTTACTGGAAATGTAGACGAGCCTTTATATGGCCCCGCAAAGATGCCAACATCATAGTTTCTAGAACCTGTCAGTACGTTACTTTACATGCAGAAAGGACTTCGTAATGGTGATAAAGGTGAAGACCTGGAGAGAGAATTCTGGGTTATCCCAACATAACCCTGTGAATCCTGCAAAACGGAAGGCCTTTCCTGACGGTAGTCAGAGGGAAATGTGGCCACAAATGAACGGTCGGGGAGGTGCAACTCTGCCGGCTTTGAAGGAGGAGGAAAGGGCCATGAACCAAGGAACGTGGGAAGCCTCTAGAAGCTGGAAAAGTGAAGGAAATAGATTTGCCTTTAGATCCTCCAGAAAGAAAAAAAAATCCCAGCCCTCCTGTCACCTTGATTTTGAAACCCTGTCAGACTTCTAACCTACAGGACTGTAAAATAATACATTTGGGTTGTTTCAAGCCATCGAGTTTGTGGTGATATGTTACCACAGTCATGGGAATGAACGCACCTTGTATCAGAGTTCTCTCTACTATTCCGTAGCTGCATGACCTTGCCTGAGTCACCTCACTCATCAGAAACAGTGTTCTGGAAGGAACCAGTAATTTAGATAAAGCATCTGAATGTTCTGGAAGTCTTAAAGCACACTGTGGAGCTAAGGTTTTAATATCATTAATATTATTATTCCAGCTGACTACACTCTGTGCAAGACAGAGAGCCCAACAGGGACAGCTGTGACTTTCCAATTCATAATGCTTAAAATCATTTAAGCAATTAATGCCAGCTTCCTCCTGACCAAATATTTCCCAGAGGTGATAAAAATTTTTTTAAAGGACAAGAAGTGCTTCATCATTTCTCCTGGCCACTTTTGAAGATCCATCCCGGATATCAATCAAGGAGAGGTACATCAGCCATTTGTTGCCACAATAACATATAATGCTATATAACCAAGTACCCCAAAAGTCTGCTGCTGGAAACAATGAGCACCTATTTCATGAGACTGCGGGGCTGTGATTTGGGCTGGGCTTGTCTGGGTAGTGCCAGCCGTGGCTCAGCTCTCTCTCATCACTGGTGGTCAGATGGCTGCCGCGGGACTCGGTTCTTCCTTAGAGGCCTCTCACCCCCCTCTGGGGGGGCCTGAGCGTCTTCTTTTGGCAACGGAATAGGAGCAATAACCTACTGGCCAAAACATGTCACATGACTAGTCTTAGAACCAAATACGTGGTTCTCTAGTGAAAGTGAAAGGAAATGCATAGATTCATGGCAAGGAGCATGGATACTCGTGTGTGTGTGTGTGTGTGTGTGTGTGTGTGTGTGTGAGAGAGAGAGAGAGAGAGAGAGAGAATGAGAGAAAGAGACAGAAGGGGAGAAAGAGAGAAACTGGGAGCATTGTTATAGTTATTTTATCACAGAGAAGGGCAAAGAAAACTGGGACATCCTTATTTGAGATTTCTTAAGCACCTACTGTAAACCAGAAACTCATCTAGGAGACACAGAGATGAACACACCCTACACAGGGGACTTGCATTCTAAGAGAATGTCTAAACTGAGTGCTTATGGGCAAAAGGACAGCATTGCATGTGCTCCTACAAAGTCCCAGGCCCAGGCCAGTCACTGGGCATCCGGCTGCAAACATTATGTTATCTCCTTCGCTCCACACCAGGGCCCTGAAAGGAGGGCACTGTGTTCATCCCTGTTTAACAGACAGGGAAACCAAGGCCGAGCAAGGTTAAACTGTTCACATGCCCAAGTTCAGGACACCAAGCTACATCTCACTCCAAAAATACCCAGATTCATTCTCCTCCACTCTGAGAGCATTCTTCCATTGACTCAATAGATAGCTAAGTGTCTACGATGCCAGGCACTGTTCACATCTCCTTAGAAACGACCCTTGACACCTCTCCCTCCCAGCGTCTTCCAGACTTCACCAGAACCCCTACCCTCTCCCGCCTCTACCCTCCCTTCCTGTGGGCTTATCATGGTAGAGAGATGCTAATCAGCTCCTTAAAAAAACAAAACAAAACAAAAAAAAAAAAACAGTAGCAACAAAACCCTCTAGGAGAAACAATTCATCATCATTACTGTAACCTCTGGTTCACTTCATTCTTAGGTTCCCAGCCTTTTATTTATAGTGCCTTCAAAGAGGTTCCATGTCATTAATTGCTCACCATTTAGGCCAATTAGATGAGGTTAGCACTCCTGGAGAAATTTGCCCAACCCAGGGGGCAAAGGCAGCTGGGCGTGCCTCGGGTGCTGACTCTGCCCTCTAGGAAATGTAACTACCCGGGGGGTGGTCTGGGCAGGTTGGCTGGGCTGGATGGCTCACGCAAAATGAATGAACTACAGATAGACGTTGACTGCGGATTTATTTCAACAAAACAGATTTGAACATGATGAGAGGTTAAACAAATAGCTTAACCATAGTATCTTGCTACTGAGGAAAAACCACGGGGAAAGCTCCTTTAATAACAGAGCCGTCAACCTAGTGAATTAAACCTGGCTGAGCAAAGCTTTGCACATCTGATTGTGATGTGACAGTCAACAGCCTGTGTCAAACCCAGACTGCAAGCACTTGAGAGCAAGAACCTTAGCTTCCCATCTTTGGAACACAGCAGACAGTGGTCCCTTCATCAATACTTGAGTGAATGAATGCGTGGATGAGTGAACAGATGGATAGGAGGACAGACAGACAGGCAGACGGGTGGATGAATGACTATAACAGGATAATGTGGAGAGGAACAGGCAGGAATCAGTGTTTATGGAATAAATAAATGGATTTTTGATTTTTTAAATAAGTGAAGTTCCCCAATATTTATGGGGTTGAGTGGGAAAAGGGAGGAAACACTCATTGGGTACCTTCTGCGTGTCAGCGCTATGGATATATTTTCTCGTTCAGTTCTAATCGCACACCTATGGAGTTGGCTTAATCATCCCTTTCCATAAACAAAGGGACACTGAGGCTCAAAGAGGTTACTTAGGGGACCTGGCCAAAGAAGCCAGTGTCCTCCCCACCGAGAGCTGGGAGGCCTGTGGGCGACGTGGTTTTGTAGATGAGGAAAACGAGGCAGGGAGAAGGTCAATGATTTGACCCCAGCCATCACTGGGCCGTGGGTGAAAAGAACCAGGGAGCCGTCTGGGTCTGTTTTCTTCTTCCCTGCGGAGCCACATGGTGAGTGGGGATGACCCAGAAAGACTGGGGCCATCAGGGCAGCATACGGAGTGCCCAGAGCCTGTGCTCGGAGCCAGGCTGCCTGTGTTCGAATCCTGCCTCCATCGCTTCACAAGGGCATGTTCTTCATCAAGTTACTACTAATTGGCGCCTAAGTTTCCTTATCTGTGAAGTTATGATGATGATAAAATGGTTGTAGGCACTACATGAGCCCTGACAGTACCTGGCTCAGAATAAGCAGGTCACGGACGTAGAGACCGTGGCTAGAGTCTGCTGTTCCCAACTCCCTGTTGTTGCTTGCTGCTCCAGACCCACCACTCCCCAATTCCACATGGCACTTGAGCAGAAGGGGCCCCGTGGAGGACTTCGTGCCAACAGATGTTGGAGAGCAAGAGCTGAGCTAAGGAGACATTCGGGAAGGAATTGCACTTTCTCTCTGTGGCTTTCAGGTCACAAGGTCAGGTGGCAGGCTCACCTTTCAGTAAGCGAGATTCATTCACTCCCTTCTCATGATTAATGAATCCTGAATGCTCAGGGCCATGTGGACCTGGGGCTGGGCACTGACGTTGTTTGTCCACTCATGAAAAAGTAAGGACAAAATTTTTTAAATTTTTAAAAACATTTTATTTATTTATTTTTAGGCAGAGGGGAAGGGAGGGAGAAAGAGAGGAGAGAAACATCAATGTGTGGTTGCCTCTCGTGCTTCCCCACTGGGGACCTGGTCTGCAACCCAGACATGTGCCCTGACTGGGATTCGAACCAGCGACCCTTTGGTTCACAGGCTGGCACTCAATCCACTGAGCCATACCAGCCAGGGCCACCAAAATTTTAAAATGGGAAGGGAGCCTGGGTAATCGGAGGCTGTGAAAAGCCAAGGAATAGCAAGCACATTAGACCACTCCAGACCACAATTTAAAGGGGCCCTCCCACCAGAAGAAGGAGCCATGCTTTCCAGTACACCCTGGCACCTTCAATCCCTGTCATGGGACAGAAGCCAAGACTATGTTTTATTTCACAAATGCTTACACAGCACTTAGGATGTGCCAGACACCGTGCTAAACACTTTGCAAAAATTAACTCATTCAATCTTCAGAACAACTCCATGAAGCAGAAACTATTATTGTTGTCGTTTTAAAGAAGCAGAAAGAGAGGCACAGAGAAGTGAAGGAACTTTCTCAAGGTCTAGTAGCCAATCTCTGGTCACACCGGGATTCAACCCCTAAACTTCTACACTTCAGAGTGGGTACCAACTGGGACGGGGACGGTTCACCCTTTAGCCCTAAGAGCAGCAGTGAAGGAGGCTGCCATTACTTCCCACTTGACAGGGGAGGGATCTCAGGCCCAGGAGAATTAAGTCATGGGTCCCAGCCCAGCCTGTGAAATTCTGAGTTAACCCCAGGCCTAGATGGGCTCCAAGCCCGGGCCTCCTCCTTTGCCATTGGGAGTTCAGCTAGCCTTAAGAGATCACCGGTTTTTTGAAATAATGCACATTTCATGTCATTTTTAAAATAGGTTTTTCATGAGTTGTCTGTTGTGGTAGGCAGTTTCCAGGAATGCACCCGGCGATCCTTGCCTCTTCCCACACGGAAGAGGACTGAGCTATACAAAAATTAGGGTGCAGCAGACCTGACCTGGTGTGGCTTTGGAGGCTGAATCACAAAGCGCATCGGGGCTTCTGCCTGGCTCTGTCTCAAGTCCCTTGCGCTGGGGCGTCCACAGCCACGTTATCAGAACACTGAAGGAGCCCCGTGCAGAGGTCCGCCTGGCGAGGAGCCGCGGCCTCCCCCGACCACCAGCTCTGACACGGCAGGCGTGTGAGCGCAAGTGGGTCCTCCAGCTCCGGCCAAGCCTTCACACAGACGCCGCCTTGATTTCCTGGCTGCAGCCTCCTGAGAGACCTCAAGCCAGCACCACAGCCAAGCAGCTCCCAGATTCCTGACCCTCAGAAACTGAGACAATAAACGTTTATTGTTTTGAGCCACTAAATTTTGGGGTGATTTATTACACAGCGACAGGTAACTAATCACGTATCTAAATGTGATTTTTTTCAACCTTTTGAAGGCTTTTTATTAAAATCATGAAAATTCTGAGAATGCATTAATATTTCATTTGAAAAAAAACACCCTAATTTTCACCCAATGCCATAGCCCCCAGTCTCTCTCTACCCCTAGTACATGGAGAAATTCCCTCTTTTCAGCTTTTCTCTTCCTAAAAGGCCCCGCTGGCTTTGGGCCTCAGCTGCAGCCGCTGTGCCAAATGAGGAGTGGGATGGTGTAACCTCTAAATCCAACAGTAACCCCACCCACTCCACTCTCTCTTTGCTCCTCTCTCCTCCCCTCTGTCTCGCTGGCCCTCCCTCACCTCTGCCTAAGCATCACCCTATCAGAGAAGCCTTGAGAGCAACATCTGCCACTTCCCCTCCCCAGCACTGACCCTCCTCCTTCCTGGGTTTGTTTTTCCTGCATAAGTCTTATTACCACCACACACAGTATATATATAAAAAGAAATATATATGTTTGGTTACCATCTGTCTCCCACCCTCCATGCATTTAAGCTCTATGAGGACAGAGATGCAGCTGCTCCTAGAACATGGCTCCTTCTTCAGGAAATGCCTCCTGAATGAATAAATGAATGCCAGCGTGCTCATGTTTAAGTATTCCTGTATGTTCTGCAACCTGGCGGTGTTATGCAGTATATTTAATAATCTGTCACCTGCCAGGGTCACCTCCTCCAGGCAGCTTCCCCTTTGCCAATTGACACTGGGGTCGGGGGGGGGCCTCTGTGCTCTCACAGCAGGAAACACAGCACACGGCAGTGGCCTGTTCATGGCCTGCCCTTCCCGTTTGAGTCTGTGCATCTGAGTGCTGCCTCATTTCAGGCCGCTCAGGTCCTAATCAAGAGCCTGGTGCTCACTTGATGAATGAAGGGAACAGCCAAGGTGAGATAAGGGAAGAACAAACACACAGAGAACAGCTTTCCCAAGGGAATTCCGCTGTCACAGGCTGAGCAGACAGCTGAGTTCATGTTGTGACCCGAGGGACTGACAAGTGGTCCCCTCCCAACTGTCCAGCTACAGAGTTAGCTGGGGGGTCCTCTGGAGACCTGGGCCCTCGCAGGCCTGCCCGTCCCCAGTCAGCACAGTTCCCTGTCAGGCGACCCTTGTTCTCTTCCCATGGCTCTCCTCGGAGGGACAGAGATGAAGCCCAGCAGGGGCAGAGGGAAGAATAGGGTGCAGTAGTCCTGGTCAGGATCCCCGGTACCACAATAGCCTGGGAGTCAGCTGGGGTCTGTAGGAGGCTAACCAGCATGGGGGAGGAGAACTGGAAAGAGGATGGCAGGGCCCCAGAGACCAGCTGAGCCATGTCCCCAACAAACATGTCCCCTACCATGGGCTCTTATGTTCTGTCCAGCATCCCTGCTCCTGTAGGACAGTGTGTGCCAAGCCAGGATTCTGGGCATCTAGTGGTTTCCAACCAGGTCGCACATCTGAATCACCTCCAAAGCATTTTACAGTGATTCAGGAAGCTTGGAGTGGGGCCCTGGTAACTGTGCAATTAACTGGCTCCATAGGTGACCCTGATATGTGACCTGGGTTGAGTCCTTTTCCCCCTAGAGCCTGAGCTTTGCAACCAGTCACTTCTAGGTTCAAGCCCTGGCTCAGCTACTGACGATCTGTGTGGTGTTAACTCTCTGAGCCTTACTTTCCTCATCTGTAAAATGGGACAACTTTACAGGGAGGTGTGAGGGTTAAATGACATATGAACATTGCTTAACAAAGAGCATGTATTTACTGAGTGTGTAGTAAGTACTAGTAAGTGGTAGTTCAGTGGAGAAATCCTAGGACCAAGGAAGAATAAGAATCCATGAGACAAATTGTTGTCACTTAGGAGTCAAGACAATAGAGAACCCAAGCGGTCCCTAGCTGAGTCCCTGGACAATTAAATGAATAACTGTTTATAATGGGAAGCTCCCAGCTGATGGGCGCTCCTGCCCACCACAACCTAACCAGGCCCCTGTTCCATCACCTGCCCGTGTTCTGTATCACAGAGGACTGTCCCTTCTCCAGGACCCGCAAAGCCAGGACTTACACAACACAGCACCTGGGTCAGCTGCTCATCTGCCAGGGGCCTGTGTCCCAGAGGCCACTGCTTTGCAGAGCTCAGCCTGGTCTGCAGGGGCCAGGCCCGTGTCTATCAGCACCGCAGCTGCAGACTCAGCCAGAGGGGAGATAAAACAATTCCCCGCTAAGAGGATTTGCAAAACACACAGCACTTGCACTAAGTATATGCAGTTACTGGGCCCATGTCTTGCTTTCTTTCCTAGCCCCCACCCCTTTCTTTGAAAGCAAAGTATTTTTTTTTTCCTCACAGAGAATAAAGAATTGAACTCCACTGTCTCTCCCTGGCTGGCATTCCTCAAGTCCAAGGGCCCTTTCTCCAGGTCAGAGCAGATGCTAGAAGGGAAAGCTCAGGAGGGGTGATGGCAAATGTGGCAGTTCTCCCAGGTAGCGCTAAATGGAGACCTGTCCCTCCGAACCTCCTGCCACCTGCCTCACCCTGCAGGCTCCATCTGGTCCGAGAGGGCTGAGCCAGCCAGCTGGGCTTTCCCGCTCCCCACGGAACCAGCCCTTCCAAGGCTTGGGAGAGCTCAGGAGGTGGAGGGGGCCTCGCTTTTTATGATAGGGAAATAACGAGTCGTGTTTAATTATAAATTACAACAGTATTTCATGCCCATTGCCATAATGTAGACATTACGGAGAGGCTTAAAGAAGAAAGTAAAATCACTAACATCCATGTCTTAGAGATAAGCACTGCTGGTGTGCTTTCCTCCTGCCTTTTCTATGGAGACACACACATGATACACACACACTCGTGGGTTCATGCTGTGCAAATACGTGTGCACCGTGCTTTTCCATTTCCACTAAAATACCCTGCGACCGGCTTTATTGTGTTAGTCGTAGCGATGGTGGTGAAGATACCTTTAATTCTAGGATAGTGCCCCATTGCAGAAGGAGAATGGGGAAGGGGGCAGCCGGGGGGAGGATGGGGTAGAGGACGGGGGAGGGCGGGGGAGGAAAGGAGGATTGTCTGCTTCCACTCAGTGATTCCACGGAGCTGGGCACTGCGCTAAGTGCTTTGCATACCTCAGGTTCTTTTATTCTTACAACAGCATGAAGCCCTGTGCTGTCCTATCTGCCCGCTGTGGACATGAAGACACCACAGTTCAGGGGGGTGAAGTAGAAGTGGCCCCAGTCACAGGGCTGGCAACAGGCCAGAGTAAGAAGTGGACCCAGGTCCCTCTAACTTCAGACCGCGCCCTGAGCTCTCAGCCACTGTTCCATGACATGCCGTGTTAGCGCAAACCTCTCCTCTATTTGTGGGAATGCAGGTTGTGCCCTTCTGTTTCTTTGCAATAATAAAAAATTATGGTCAATACGTCTGTTCGCATGGCTTTAAGCATTGTCTAACTATCTCTTTTGGATAAATTCCTGGAAGGCGAGGTTTTTAATTTTTTTTGGAAAGGAGAGCCTTTCTATCTGTATCCATTAGGATGAGGTTTTGCTAAATATAACAGAGAAAGTCAAAATAGCAGTGGTCTAAATGAGATAAAGGTTTATTTTTAAATAAAGAAGCCTGAAGGTAAGCAGACCTTATATGGTGACACATGAGGGGGTCAGGCTCCTTCCAGCTTACCTTCTATATTCCCTAAGGTGTGGTTTTTATCCTCATAGTCCAATATGGCTGCAAAAGCTACAGCCATCACATCCAAATTCCGGGCAGCCAGATGAAGGAAGTGGCAAAGAAGGGTGTGCCCCCCTGTAAGCATTTGCTGGTATATAACTTAGAAAACTTAGTAACATGTCCACATTTAGCTACAAGGGAAACTGGAAAGTATAGTGTTTTGCAGGGTGGGGATATGTGTCCAGCTAAATATTGGATTGCTGGGAATATGGAAGGACAAAAAGTATGTTCCAGCCTTCCTGGGGCTGCCATGGCCATGTCCCTCTCAAGAAGTAGTGGGAAAATTGTGGGAAGTCAGGCATGAAGGGGCAGGGGGCTATCTTCCTAAGAAACATTCTACTAGCAATAGTAACACGTATCCAGTAACTAGTACATCCCAACACACTGCAGGGTAGTTCCATGTCATCTCTGGTCCCACGGAGAGAGCTGAGGATCAAGCCCTGAAGCTTCTCTATCACGTCCTGAGCACCTACTTTGTGCATCTCATTTTAACTCCGGACATCCAGGCTTTTGCGATGCAGGGACCGTGACCCCCATTTCATGGATGAAAAACTAAGATATAGGAAAGTGATTGATATAAGTTGCTCAAATCAGCTTGTGAATGGCAGAGCTAGAACTAAGCACAACTCTATCTGAAACCAGACTCTGCCTTTTCCATGTTATAATGCAGAGTGATCCTTTCTTTTCAAAGAAACCTATTATTAGAAGCTGCAACAGAGGTGGAAAGGTGCCACAATTTTCAGACTGTAGAATACCTTCCTCCTTTCCTGCCCACCCCTAAAGGGCTTAAGACGCCACTGCTGAGTGCCAAGGTTTGCAGGATTTGCCGGTGAGGCTTCAGCAAAGGTGCAATCTCTGGGACAGGGATGGGGGCCTTGGATCTTCAGTCCCAGGAACCCTTCCTCAGCGGAGACAGTCCCACCACCTCTCCTGTCGGGGCAGGAGGCTTCTGGACACCAGCCACCCTGCCCAGGGAAAAGCGGACCCTTGGAGAGCAGAAGAGATGCGGAACTCTGGGCCCAGGACAGCATCAACTGTAGACTCCTGCGAGAAGACACCCCAAAACGTCCTGTAAAAGGGTATCCTGTCCCAGTGACCCAAAACACCCTGAGGGAGAAACCTGTCTGCTGTACCCCAAGAGATGGGGACAGTCAGGGCCGCCTTCCAGACCGGAAGTTTCGTAGGCTGGGAGCTGGAACACTGCGCCAAGAGTTGAGCCCCAGGCCTTGAACATGGCAAACACCCAATAAACAGCAGCTACTGGTACACTGAGATGTCCGTGACAATGCAAAGGTGAACGTTTGCCTGTTACAGTTAGTAGGCGTCACTACTGAGCACTAGCCGGCTGCTAAGTAGGTTGTGCACACTCCCTGGTTTAATTCTTCTGTCAGCACTGTGGGGTAAGTGCCATGATCCCCACTTCAGAGGTGTGGAGGGGACACACAGCTGGGAAGGAGCAGCCCCGGGATGTGAACCATCTGACTCCAGCATCTCCACCCCGACCTTTCCTTTGCCACCTGCTTCTTTGCAGGATCTAAACTGGTGCCTTGGGTGCTCTCAGTAAGAACACCCTCTCTCCACAGCCACTCCCTGCCGGCAGCGGCTGCAGAATGAATCGATAAAAGGGACAATAAATTCTCAAGTGCAGGAAAGTACTGTTGTGACTAGTGACGTTGGTTACAGAATCACTGTATTTGGAGTAGCTTTTTTAGTCTTTTGTATTCTTTCGATCAATGGATACAGGAAGCAAAATCACTAAGGGGGAGGAGGGCAGCGGTCCCTAAAACCTTGAAGTTGTGATTCGCCGGAGTCACTGTGCTAACCCAACCCTCTATTTCACTCGGGGAGAGCCTGAGGCAGGGAGAGGGGCTGCACCATGTCTGAGGTCACCTGGTGACACCACATGATGTTTCCCCTGCTTCCTCTGGGCATTTTCTGGAGAAAAGAGGCCCCAGAAAGGGAAAGCTACTCTCCCAGGCAGCACGCCTTAGCCTCTTTTGGTCTGTAAGCCCAGAGCCCCCTGGGTAGGGTGGCTCCGCCCCAATCCGGACCATCCTCCAGTCCAGGAGATAATCACCCAATTGGTTGCAACTTTCCCTGGATACTGTGGGGCCTCCAGGAGCTCTCTGGGGCTGCATGGCGCTGGCTCAAGGATTCTAGAAAGTGATGGATAGACTGAGCATGGTTCTAGGTCCAAGGGGCTGTGCACATTCACGCCTTCATTCACTCACTCATGGCAGGCTTCAGAGAGCGGAGCCTGAGCCAAGTCTTACAGGGTGAAAGGTGGGGAGGGCGGCTGGGACGGAAGAGCCGAAAAGGCCAAAGGCCTGAGGACTCAGAGGGTGATGAGGTGGCTAAGCCAGTGGCTTCTGGTCCTGGGGTCCCAGGGTCCCAGGGGGACATAATAAGTGGATGTACTTAAACCCTCCCTGCTCCTGGGCAGCAACCCTCCACTCCACACAAAGCTACTCTGATTCCACCCACTTTTCCACCCCCAAGGCTACATTGGGCAAACATCAGAGGAAGGGTATTTTGTGCCTCTTGGGCAGGACTACTATGCTCCACTACAAAAGGGCTGCAAAGCATGCCACTCAGAGAGGCAAGTCGCAAAGGCTGTGCCAAGCTCCCCAGCTGGGTCAGGGTAAGGGCACGTGGTGGAGGGGGCTCACGCCATCACTTCTGCCCAGCCTCCTTTCCCCAGTCCTGCAGCCTGGCTGAGGCCTGCCCTGCACAATGCCACACCACAGAGCCTGTCACCAGCACCGTCAGGAAGTAGGCTGTGCATGTGCCAGGGAGTCTCTCATACCACAGGCTCCCACCCAGGGCACGCCGGGCCCCAACGGATGAAACCATCCCCAAACTCCTGCTCGGGATCTCACTGTCCCTCACTGTCCCTCACTGTCCCTCTTGCTCCCTCCCTCCCTACCCTCTCATTTTAAATAAATTCTACCTGTGTGTTCCTTCAAGGCTCTGCTTCATGAAAAGCAAATGCAAGTAAATAGGAGGAAATGGGTGAGAATGTTTGTTCAATTCACTACCCAGGTGCCAAATTTAAAAACTCACAGGTGACTTCTGGAGACCATGTGTCCCCAAAGAAGTGACTGCTGTTGTTGAATTAACAGGGGCAGAGAAGATATTTGGGGATGGGTGGGCCCTTCAGCACCTCTCAAAACAAGTCCTATTTGCTGGTAACTTCCTGGTAGTCTGGCCCCAGGCCAGGAGGGAGGGCAGAGATGAATAAAGTAACCCTTCCTTTCATCTTCTCCACTCTTTCACTTCCCATTTAGACTTGAAACCCAAGGGAAATCTTACATTAGAGAGTTCTGGAGATGAAAAGTCCCAGATGGAAAGAACCTTGGATATCGCCTGGCCTCAAGAGGTCTCCAGAAACCCACACTTGTCTCTCGTGGATGGAAGGATCAGTACTCAGAAGGGGAAGTGACTTGCCTCAGGTCACACAGCAAGTTTCTAGCAAAAAAGGAGCCTGGACCTCTTAACACCCAGGTCAGTGCTATGCCTTTTGCAGCTTGCTAATCTCTAGAGGGGCATCCATAGGAGATGCTTGTGATAAGTTCTAGGTCAGGGCCAAGGTGGGGAATCGAACAACTGAGTCCGAAGCCTGAGCCTCTAGTGCACAGGAAGGGCTGAAGCATCCCAAGAGACAGGGATTTCTCCTGGCCTTGGGGACATATCAGTTCCGTCACCCCATATGGAAGTCCTCCCCCAGCCCTGTATGGATGGGTGCTGGCTGGGGCAGAAGCGTGGGCAGGAAGCAGGCAGATGAAAGCCAGCCCCGTGCCAGATGCCAGAGACTCAACACTGGGAGGTTTCCCGTGCACCTGCTGGCCCATCCATCAGCCCCTTCCCTGCCTGACCCCAGCAGCTGGCAGCTATGGGGAGGGAAAGGATGTGGGCTGGAGGGGCTGACAGCTCAGGGGCTGGCAGACAGAGGAGGGCGGGGGTAGGGTGAAAGTGGACAGAGCCTAGTGACGCCTCCTTCTGGGGAACAAAGGAGACCAGAAGTGGGAACTCCCCCAAGAGGAGTCCATCCTGGAAACAGAGCAATCTCAGCCCCTGGTGTAGCAGAACAGACCTCAGGGCCCAGGCAAAGGCTCCTCATGGTCAAGCGCTAAGGGGTCCCTTCTCTGAGGCAGGGAAACACCAGTTGGCTGAGCTGCAGCTCTGGGATTGTTGTGACTCCCTAGGAGGAGCTGCGTTCTAACAGCCAGGCCTTTGCGACGTTGGAGCTGGCAGTGACCTCTCTGTCATCAGAGGGGCGCGGGAAGTGGCGGAACCAATATCTGAGGATGCTGCAGAAGAACATGGCCTCCACCGCCCCCAAAGTGCCTCCAACCTCTCGGGGCAGGAGAGAACACAGCGCAAACGGAAGAGCCAGAGTTTAATTAGTATACTTATTTTCTGAGTGTGTGCTGCATGTGTGTGCACATGTGTATGACCAGTCACAAATCCAAGGTCACGCAGGGCATGGAGGAGAAGAGGCCAGCATAGCCAGACTCAAGGGGCAGAGAGGCAGTACTTCCTCTAGCAACAAGGTGCTTGAGGCCCACCTCCCGATGGTCTGGGACACCCCAGTGGATAAGACCTACTGAGTGAAAAGTTTGGGGTTTAGAACCCAAAGACTTCGGCTGGCATTCTGGCCCTGCCACTTCCTGGGGCAAATTACTTTGCCTCTCTGTGTCTCTGTCTTCCAAAAACCAAGAAGGATCATAGTACTCACACACCTACAACAGGTAATTGGGAGTCTGAATAAAGCAGGTCAGAGGGCTGGCACACTGCCTGGCACGTAGTAAGTGGGGCTCAATAAAGGGAATTGCTGTTTGTGTGAGGACAGGGGTGTGGGATCAGGAGCAGTGAGGGGTGTGGGGGCACATTAGCTGCTGCCCTTGTGCCCACCCTGCCCAGGAAGGCCCAAACACACACACACACACACACACACACACACACACGACTGCAGAGTCTTTGCAACCACTGCTCAGCACACTGGCACTCAGGGAAACGCTGAAGTTTATCCCACTTGCCTTCAAGAGAATGCCCATTTCCCCGTGCAATAAACAGATTAAGGTTTGCGGGCATTGCTTAGATGGTCCTGACGTGGATTCTCCTCCAAGTCACTGCCCACCTGGCCATTCCTGACTGACTTATCAGTCTCTTGGGACGTCGGTTGGCCCATGTCAAGTGCCCTGACATGCACGAGCTGCTGGGAAGGCAATGCTGAGCAGTCAGAGGGGCTCACAGCACCTCCCCTAAGGCCTGACCTTCCCTGGTCGCCAACAGCAACGTGCCACCTCCATTCACAGGGAGATTCGGGGGCTCAAGCATTGCCTCGGCGATGGCATGACCCACGGAAAACTGCCCTCTAATCCCACAGGCGACAACAACCCTGGGGTCCTGAGGAATGTTCATTTTGGTCCGGCGCAGCTGAGTTGAGCTGGAGAGAGCTTGGGTAACAGGGGACTAATTCAGCAACACATCCCTATTACAGTACGGGATTTGGAGGCTAAACGGAGGGGCAGCCACCCAGGACCCCCGGAGGAAATTCCTCTTGGAATTGACTCTGGAGCTGATGTCTTCCTCCTTCCAGTGACAATGTAGGTGGCCTCTAATTTCCATATCTAAAAGGAAGTAATGATGGCACCTGCCTCCTTGGGTTATTGTGAAATATAATTCGATTATAATACAAGTCAAGGTTTGGGCTTAATGCTTCCACATAGCAGACTTTCAATAAATGGATAATAAATTTAAAATTATAAATGCAATTTGTAATTTTATTTCACTTTTATCTTTCTCTGTGGAAAGCATTAAGAATTTTCCACTGGAGCCGGGCCTCCTGTTTATTTGCCTGGGGTTCTGTCTTTGACAGTAACACAAGGGACGTGCTATGAGGGATATGAAAGCCCCCTTGACCATTTACTATTAAAGTACCTGCTATTCAGTTAAGTGTTCAGTGAGGGATAGATTCCTTCTCCCCCTCCCTACCTTTGTGGGCCACACCTGAGACACACCACATCTGTTCAGTGGCCTTTAAGCACCTTGGTATACATGTCACATCAATACACTCCACCACAAGGTCTGTCTGAAGACACAGCTGATGCAGAATGAGAATTTAACAAGAAGAAGGGCTGCCTCTGCGTATCGACCACTTACTACACGCCGGGCACTGCTCCAGACGTTTCACATGGGTTATTTCATTCACCCTTCCAAAAAAACCTCGTGGGCACGGCTATCACTGTTACCCCCATTTCATAGATTGTAAAGTGGTGGTTTAGAAGGGTTAAGTAATTTGCCCAAGGTCATCAAGTTAATGAGTGGAAGAGTCAGAACTTGAACCCAGGTCTTTCTGCCTCTAGAACCCCATCTGTGAACCGCTGCTCAGGCGTGTAGCACAAAATAGTTACAAGACAAAAGTGAAGCTTCAGGGATTCACAGAGTGAAGACACAGATGCCCACACACTGGGGGTCTCACTGAGTGACAGCCTATGTGTCCGAGATAGCTCTCCCAAGACCCTTGGGCTGGACTTCAAGCCACAGCTCATAGGCCCACAGCCAGGGCCAGGTCCCCCATCCGACTCTTGGCTCTTTCACCAGCCAGAAGCCACCTCTGTCCTTATCTAGTACGGGTGCTGGCAGCTAGATATTCTCCAGGACACGCTGGTGACTTGTGGAGTATTTGAGAACATAGAACTCTTGAGGATACTGCTGAATTGATTCAGTAGTAGAGTAAAAATTATAAATGAGCCTAAGGTCCATCCCTATGAACTACCCAGCCATCACCAGTCCACACTGCAGGAACTGGAGATCCCCATGGCTGAGGTCTCCAGATTGCACAAAGGCCATTGGCCCAGCCCCCACACCATAACCCCCACACCTTTTGTCTAGGTTCCATCTTCAGAAGGTGCGATCGGCTAGTGAGCAGCCCCAGAGAGGGGATTTAGAGAGGAAAAGCGTGGATGGGTAATGACAGACAGACAGACAAAGCACCCAGCAGCAGCTGGTTGGGGAGGCTGGATTCTCACCTCTAATCTGCTTCTGCAGATTATTCTTCCTGCAGTCAATGAGAGAGAAATGCCACAATTTACATGACAAGGGCCAAAGGAGAGAATTATGGGCAAATCAATTCTGCATGAGCAGATAAAGTCCCATATTTAATGTATGCGGTGAAAGGTAGAAATTCAATTCTCATAATGTCAGATGATGCTGATTAAAACTGACATTTGTTATTAGTATGATGATTTTTCCTTCTCTTTTTGAACTTGAAGAACAAACGGGCCCTATAAAGACAGGGTTGTAGAACACCATTGTAAATGGGCAACCGAATGCAGACAAGGCTGCTCTGGCCCCTACTGATGACCCCCTCAGCAGCAGGAGCTCCTGGAACGTGACCAATCACTCTTACCGGAGCCGACAAACCGTCAATAGAGCGCTGCCTTGGGAAGCTCTTGGAACTGGAATCAAGCCCTGGTGCAGCCGTATGCAAGCTGCGTGCACTTGGGCCATTCACTTTCCTGTCTGACTCTGCCCTCACCTTGACCAAATGAATGGGCTTAGACTCCAGTCATGTGAAGCCTCATCAAGTATGTGAGGATATGATGCATATCATATCCTCCTCTTGGACCTTCACAATGCGCATTAGCAGATCAAAGCCTCTGAGAAGTTGTGCAGCCAAGAAACCCGCTTAATTTTGTTTCACCTTGGGTTTCCTTAGATCAGGGTTGGAAAACATTTTCTGTACGAGGCCAGACAGTAAATGTTTCAGGCATGGCAGACCACACAGTCTGTTCCAACTACTCAACTCTGCTGTTACAGTGTAAAAGCAATTATAGACGTGATGTAAACAAAAATATGTGACTGTATTCCAATAAAACTTTATTTAAGAAAACAGCTGGTGGCCACCCTTTGCCAGTCGTTCCTCTAGACTATGAACTACCCCAGCCACAGTGTTCCTTTCTACACAAGACCTACTGACAGAGCAAATAGCATAGCAGGTAGGGAGTCAGGTTCAAATCCCAGTTCTGCCAGTTAGTGATTCTGCATCTCTGGGTAAATGGCGTAAGCTCTCCTGCAGCTCCTGTTCTGCAGGTGATAGCCAACGGGACAGTTTACTTAAAGAGTGTACATAAAGCACTTGTCATGACGCAGACTCACTCAAAACTGCTCGTGCTATTGACGGCAGTTTAGCCTTCATTAATGTTGCTATTGTTATCCAGCAGTGGAGTATTCTTTGAAACACCCCGAAGAAACAATCTCCAAAAGGCCCCTTTGGTGCTCGCATTCTGTTAGGAGGCGGAGACTCGCTGCTAGCCACAAGAGCAACGGTGGCAGAGTCCTCTCCTGGAGTTTCCAGCCTCTCATCATTAATTTCCCATCGGAGTTCATTCTCCCTGACCTCCCTGTCAGAGAACTTTCTTTAGTTTCCTTTCAGCTCAGTTAATTATACCCAACATAGTGACCGGGCCACCAAATGAACCGCGGCTCAACTCACAGCCGCTGTCCAGACTCCGCGCCAGCCAGCTGGCTGGGCAACCTGGCGAAAACATCCGCCTGCCTCAGTAGGCCCCACTCAGACCACCAACATCACGGGAGACCTCCAGAAGCTGGGAACTATGCAAAAAATGTGCACCTGTCTTGTAATGAAAAACAGTTCCTTGGATGCCTGGCAAAGCCTCCTTTATAATTATCTCATTATGGGAAAGCCTTGTTTCTAAAGTAGACATTGAATTTGGGACAGAGGAGCAGGGCCACCTGGGGATGTTTATGGAAGCCAGTAGGCCCAGGTGATGGGGATGAGAAGCACGTATGTGTGTGCATGCATGAGTGCGTGCACATGTATGTGCATAGACATGTGTGAGTGTACATGCATAGCAGGTAAGACCCTGGCTTTTCTTAGTTGTTCAGGGCTTAGACTAGCCCTATTTTCTTTTTTAATTTTTTTAAATTTTATTTATTTGTAGATGTAGGGGAAGGGAAGGAGAAAGAAAGGGAGGGAAACATCAATGTGTAGTTGCCTCTCGTGTGCCCCTACTGGGGACCTGGCCTGCAACCCAGGCATGTGACTGGGAATTGAACTGGTGACCCTTCGTTTCACAAACTGGCACTCAATCCACTGAGCCACATCAGCCAGGTCTGGGCCCTATTTTCTTGCATACAGTACTTGCAGAAGCAAACACCAAGCTCTATACACAGTATGTGCTCAGTAAATTTTTGTTGACTGATTGACTGAAACAGTTAATGAATTAATGATTAGTTAGTAAATCACCTCCAAAGCACCCTGGTCTACCTGTTGCTTTGACACTGTCTCCTGCAAGCCCTCTGTCCCCCACTCCCCAACATTGAAAGCCCTTCATCAGCGATTCTTGCAGGCACCTGGCTCTGGATCTGCCTGTCCTGTCACCCCAAAAGACAGGATGTCCCAGACTCCCCTTTGCTCTGCTGATGTGGAGCTCTGCTCCTGCAGTACAGTGTCTTCCACCCTTCCCTCCCGCTGTCCCCACGTGCATCCCACCTCCATCACGCCTGCCCGAGGGAACTCTAGCTCCCTTGCCCTGCCTCTCTTCCCTGACGCCCGCACACTTTCTCTAATTGGGCTTGGCCATTTTCTACCTGATAAAACTCTTTTTAATGAACCGAGCTTATAACCCTTATAAGGGCTCTTTGAGGGCTCAAGAGCATCTTTCTAGGAAAGATCCTTGCTATTCATAGCCATCAATGCTCAATTTGTCATGATAGCCACACATCAGGCTTCGGGTTGATTAGTGCTTGCATTTGGTGAAGCACTGTCACATGGGGTCTGGTGCTACGTGGCAGGCCACCCATGTGGGATTCAAGGCCAAGACTTCAAGCCGTGGCTCCCTCTGTGGCTGAGAAACCTCGGACAAGGTCCTCAACCTCTCCGAACTTCCATTTCCCCACTTATAAAATGCAGATGGTCTCCGTCCCAGCCTTACCTAGCTCGGGGAGAGGCTGAGAGAGTAAGAGAGGATGTACCTGGAAGAAAGACCCTAGTCAACCTTCAGACAGCAATTTCCTGTGCCTGCTGTGTGCTGGGCCCTGCAGCCAGGAAGCCTCATGAAGGCTGTGAGTTTCCCATTATGGTCCCCACTTTACAGATGAGAAAACCGAGGGCAGGGATTAGCAATGTGACCAAGGCTATGTAGACCGTTTAGTGCCAGTTCCGTCTGACTGCAAAGTCTGCAGCTTTCCACTTTGCCACATAGTGGGTGCTTCGTTATTCATGACTCTGTGGTAGGAACCTAGACCTCAAGGGGCAGCACAACCCATTCAATAAATCCTTCTTGATTAACTGAATACATAAGGTATAAATAATGCAAATAAAATCTCTGCAGCTCCCTGCCCTCTAGTTTTGGGCATAGTGGAAGTGGCAAACACTGCAGGAGATAGAGAACAGCAGGGTCTGACATCAGAGAGCCACAAAGGCGACAGGTTTTACAGAGCTGGCAGTCTTTTCTTAGCAGTACCCTCATCGGCGTCCCCAAGCCCACACTGATGGAGGGCTGTCGGAGTGCCTGGTTCACCCCGAAAAGTGTTATAATATCCTTATGCAAAAGATCGCTTTGTCTGATCCAAGACTGGCCACACTTACCATCCTGTGACTCAGTGTGGGGCAGAGGATAAAGGATCCTCTGGGAACATGATTCCTCACCTTCAAGCCTTCCCTGATGCCTGAAGGCTTGGCGGGGAGAGACAGACTGGTGGGGGTGGGGAGACAGAAGGAAACTCCATAGCAAGGCGGCAGTGACTTGGCTTGCTGGTGCTGAGCAAGGTGCCCAGGCCCAGGCTGGGGACTGGGAGGGCTAAAACCAGGCACTGATCCTCCGTGCCAGACATGGGCATCATCCTTTGCCTTCCCAAATCTAAGCCAGAGAACACCAGTACCCCAAGGTGCTCCATGAAAATAGCCTTCCCTAGTGAATTCATTGGGAAACAGACGCATGTCAGTGCATTAGGGCTCTAGAAAGGCCTGCATGTGGGGAATGACAGTTATGTCTAACACGGTGCTTCGGACTATGGAACCCTCTTCATGTCCCACAGAGCTGATGTCACTTGGAACACAGCCTGGGAGATAATGCCCTTTCTTTTTACATAGGAGGACACTGGGACCCAAAGCAGGGTTGGTGGGGTTGACTGCATATGATCAGTTGAAGAACTGAGACCAATATTAGGCCTCGTGGTTTCCACAGCAGCCCAGGGACTGACAGCACAAGCACCCACAGGAGTAAAGCGGGCTGGCTATATAAACATCCTCTGGGTGATTTAGTTTGCACTATCTTAAATTTTAATATGTCATGGGTTTGGAGAAATATTTTTTACTATAAGATAAATAATAATAAAAGATTCATACACTCTTAATGGCAACTGACATTCAGCCTCAGGGCTGGGGAGCGAAAGGGAATGGTGATGATTGGGGCTAACAGCTTCTCTTGCTAAAGGGGCAGTGACTTTCTGCAATTATTGCCATGTGAGTGTGCAGGTCAAATGCTTGTTCTTTCGGGTGTTTTTTTTTTTTTTTAAGATTTTATTTATTTTCAGAGAGAGAGGAAGGGAGAGAGAAAGAGAGGGAGAGAAATATCAATGTGTGGTTGCCTCTCTCACTCTCTCAACTGGGGACCTGGCCCACAACCCAGGCATGTGCTGCAACTGGGAATCGAACTGGCGACCCTTTGGTTCACAGGCCAGCACTCAATCCACTGAGCCATACTAGCCAGGGCCAAATGCTGGTTCTTTTGGTTGCCAAAGTAAAGCAAGATAGACAGATTTGTACGGTACAGCTTCTGAAAAACAATTTTTTGGCAGGCTGATACTGTCCACAGGTCCTCAGTTCGTTCCAGACCCTTCTCCCTCCATCCCTGTCCATTCCTCTCCACTGGCACTGCCTGGCAATCATGGGCAGAACCAGGCGGGTGGGCAGGAGGCAGAGGTTTTCCCTTGCCCAGCTTGTTGGCTCTGAGAGAGTGCCCACGGAGGTAAAGTGGGACAACAGGACTCTCCAAACAACAGTTTTCAACATAAACGTCGCCGGGGTTGAGCTAATGTGGTATCGGCCCAGGCTGTAATCCAAACAAAATAGGCCATTGTCCTGTGGTTATTTTTCCTCTGGACAAAAAGCCTCTGAACACTTGGTGTCCCATTTTTTAACCTCGGCGTTTATGGCCCGTGTTAATTTAATTCAGCAGCTCCGCCTTCAACGCAGTTCAAAAGCATCCTGTATTTGCATTTCATGATTTCAAAGCCTTTCTGGTCTGCTGGGCTTCACTGAAAGGGAGGCTTTATCCTCTTCATTCTGAGAAAGAAGAGGACAGAAAAGCTACCCAAACCCTTTGACGGAACAGAAAACATCCTCGCAGTTACACTCACTGCTGCTCACATCCCAGAAACAGAGCCCCCATCCCAGGACACCTGGAATGTTCCGGAACAGTCGGTCTTGGCCCCCACCGAGGCAGGCTGTGACCAGGGAGTGGGTGGAGCCCTCCCCGGCCCGGTGGCTGCTGACCCAGGCCCCAGCTGCAGTAGCCTGAGCTGCTGGCTGCTGGTCAGTCGGGCTGAGCCAGACAGTTGCTCATTTGACCGGCGCGAGTCCCTGTCAGAGGCTGCCAGGCCGTTCCTCTGGGGGCCGACGGGCCTTCTTCAAGCCCACCCGCCACTCCTGCACAGCGCGCCCACGCCGGGCTCTCAGCCTCGTGACCGTGTCGTCTTTTCAACCTAGTAACACACGAGATGGGGTTTGTGACTGTCATTTCACAGATGGGGAAACCGAGGCTTAGAGAGGTAGGGTGATTTGCTTGTGGCTTCTTCTGAAAGCAAAGCTGCCTTTTCCTTCTGTCCTCGGGAGATGACCGATGTTGATTTCTGTGAATGAGACTGGATTTCTTTTTTTTTTTAAATATAAATTTCTAACAGAATAATCCATGAATGTACCCTAATATATTCTTTTTAATTTTTTTTACTTGATTTTAGACAGAGAGAGAGGAAAGGAGAGGGAGAAAGAGAGAAACATCAATTTGTTGCTCCACTTATTTATGCATTCATTGGTTGATTCTTCTCTGTGCCCTGGCTGGGGATCAAACATGCAACCTTGACGTATTGGGATGATACCCTAGCCAACTGAGCTACCTGGCCAGCGCTCTAATACAGGGTCCAGGAGGGGTAACCCCTGCTTGAGTGTGGTTGGTAGGGTAATGATATGGGTGTAATCATTTATAGTTTTAATTTGAACATTTCACCTAAAATGATGTGCTAGAGTGTGATATTGTTATGTTATAGAATTACATGCTTATGATTTTGTAATAAAAGCTTTTGTAATAAGACAGGGGTATTGTTTGTGCCAGACCCTGTATTTTTTTTTTAACAAAAACACACCCTACTCTACCTCCTCACCCCATCCAACGCTCACACATCCCAAGTCTCTCCTCTCATCCCCAATGGCCACCACTATGATCAGTTTCTGTATAACTGTCCCCTGGTTTTCTAGCATGCATCTACTATCTCCTTTTATGGCTACACATTTGTGGAGTGATTGGCACTTTTAATAAAATGGTAATCATACTGTACATCTTTCCACCATCTAGAATTGTCTCGGTCTTTTTCGCATTCGCTGCAGTCCGGCCACACCATGGTTCATTTACCGTTCACTGTGGCCTCCTCACCAACCACAGCCCTCCGGGGCCACACTGGCAGGTATTTTTCAGAGTTGATGTGAGAAATAGGATTGCAGCGGGCCACACGGACTGCTTGTTGCCGGCATCCTTCCCCTCTTCTTAGGACAGAGCCCAGATCTCTCAGTTTCAGTGCCCTGAAACTGTCTCTGGCGTACAGTGCTGCAGGCAGGTTTGTTGGGGGGCGCTCTATGGAAGGCCACCGGTAAGGAAATGAGGAGGACACGACCGGTTCAGCCAGTCCCCAGTGCACCCCTACAAGGACCTCTGAAGCTGGAATGACTCTTCAGAGTTGTCCCAACTTGAGGCAAGAGGGACAGGGCTTTTTACGCCTGCATAAGCCCATTATGTACAAAATGGAAGGGGGTTTAATGGTGAGTGAGATGGGTCCCTGCGCCTCTGCGCAGTGATCACAGATGACACGCAGCTGTGCGTTATCGGTTGCCGACATTCCCTGCAGCTGGGGTCAGGGGTGTCCGTCCTGAAGACGGGGCACAGAATGCAGCCCGGCACCCGCTGCACCCACGTCCAGAAGAGCGACTCCACTTCCCAGGCTCCCACACAGCTGTGTGCACATGACAAGGTTCTGACCAGCAGGACCTGGCAGAAATGTGAGCAACTTCCAGATTCAGCCATAAAGGGATTTTTTCAGGCTTTTGCAGGAAAGAAAAGTTAACTTGAGTGCTATTTAAATCAATTTTATTTGAGGTTCGTCGGAAAAACAGCTGGAAGTAGATACTGACTAATGCGCCAGGTCATTGGGTACGTAGTTTTAAACATGTTTAATAGCTAGAGTACTACCAGGCCTCTCCCTCTTCACTCATGACTGTGCCAATTTATCCCCCCACCTGCAGAGATAAGCATGTCTGCTTTATGGGAATGGCTGTACCTTCCTACCTGGGCCCATTTCTGACCTATTTGCAAAGATTCTAGCAGCAGTTAAGGATTCTGCATAGAACAAAGCAAGCCTAACTTGGCAGAAATAGAACCGAATAGATCTCACTAAGCCACATTAGCTCCTGGTTTCAGCTGGATCTGACCTCAAAAAACATAGCTGGGAGAACCAGTACCAAAGCAGTAGCATGGGTCTGAGCCAGAACTCTAAACTCTGAAACCGTGGCTCCAACTCCAGCGTGGCTGCTCTCCAGGGAGCTCTAAGAAGTTTCCCATGGGTCCTCGGTCTTCTCATCTGGAAAATGGGGTCTGCCGGCCTGCAACGCAAAGGGTAGGCTCTTCACCCAGACCTGGAAGACCTCCAATGAATCATGGTGCTTCTGTGAGCCTTGCAGCTGAGCTGCCGGGGGATCCCACATGGGTGGGTGAGCAGCACCAGGCTAGGATGGCTCTGCTGAGTAAGTGATGGTTTCCCATCGAAACTTCAGGCAGAGCTTCGGCTTCCCAGCGGGCACCACTGTGTTTATTAACAGCACTGCCTACGTCAACCAGGAAACAGCATTGTGGGGAGGAAGGCAGCAGCACTTTCTGAGGGCCCATCGTGTGCCAGGAGCTTACAGATATCATCCTATCTAATCTTCCTGATGACCTGTGGGATGTAAGTCTGACCACCAGTGAGGACATCGAGACCTAGAGCGATTAATGAGTTTGCTTGGGCTGACGGAGTAAGGCTTCAAACCAGCCCTGTGTGGCTCCAGGCCCAGTAGCAATAGCAATATCACCTTTAATAGCTCACATTTACATGTCACATCTATGTTGAAGTATTGTTCTAAGCCCTTTATACATATCAGCTATTGAATTCTCATGGCAACTCTCTCAGGTAAGTACTTGAGATTATCCCCACTTTACAGATGAGGAAACTGAGGCACAGAGTGCTTAAATAATGGCCCAAGGCCACGCAGCGAGTAAAGGTTGGAGCTGGGACCTGAACCAGCAGCCTGGCTTTGGAACCCATGTGCTTGCCTGCTATGTCATCTGACCTCACTACCCCATATTTCTCTCTACATGCTCAGCTTGCTGGTGAATATTGAAGCTGAAAGAGGTTGCAGAGAACATAGTCTCATCTCCCCATTCTAGGATGGACACACTGAGGCCCAGAGATAAAAAAAAGACTTGCCCGTTGACGCACAGATGAAAGAAAGAATGCCAGGAGCAGAACCAAGGTCTAGAAAGTGCAAAGAGATTTATAATTAAGTTTAAAAGCAAAGCACTCTTCACCCCTTGAGCTCCATTTTTTATTTCAACAATCTGGGGGCTTGGGAATCTGGTGAGTCTAACGTGGTATTCACGGAAGGCCCAGCGGGAGGCAGGATATGAGGACTGCATCTGTGAGAAGAGCAAAGGGAAGCTGGCCACCAAAAAGAAGGCTCTAGAGGTTCTGGAAGCCAGATGGCTGCCAGGGCAGCCCCATCAGGCACAGCAGGGCTGCAGTCCTACCAGATTCATTTATTGCGTTAGACAGTGCCCTCTTCATGCTCCCTTTTTGTTCGTTGAGAATCAAAGGTGAATGAATACCCAGGGAGGAGGAAGACAGTGACCGCTGCTAGGAAGTAACAAAGGGTAGTGGTGATAAGAATAGAACACCTGATCAGCTCTCTCATTTGCTCTCAGTGTGACTAGGGACAGCTGCCTAATCTCTCTACCCCTTCATCTCTCAGGTCTTGCCCTGGCCAAACTGGGGAGTGCCTCGTCCACCAGGGAGAAGCAAATCCATAGCTGTCCTAAGTAACAACATATGCCTGACACTGAGTGAGCACTCAAGAAATGCTTATTGCCTTTGTTTATTACTGCACCTGTTGAGCACCGACCACATGCCAGGCACTGGAGAAGGGCATCATACATTACAAACATTTTCTCATTCACCCACTGCTGTGGTGCGTATCACTACCTCCACTCTACAGATAAGTAAATGGAGACTTGGAAGGGTTAGGTAACTTGCACAATGGAACCAAATGGTTCCTTGGTGTGAGTGCTTTGCATGGAGCCCTGCCTCTTCCTTAGTGCGATGTTCAAAAGAACACTGACGGCATGAAGAGGTAGCTACGGGGGCTAGGAAAGGCATCCAGAAAAGGGAGATGGGGGAGAGGCACAGAAGGCAAACTTCAGTGCAAATGAAAATGAGCATCATTAAAAGAAGATAATTTGCCCTAGGTCAGCTAGAGGCACTGACTGACAAGAGGAGCGAGAGGGGGGACTGGCTCCCTCCCTACCAAGCTGTTTCATTCCTCTCCCCAAGGCCAAGGCTGCTGTGGGCCAAACCCTCAGACCAGGCTACAGCTCTCCCCTTGCCTCCCTCCCCTTGCCTCCCTTAGCCCGGCCCATGCTTTTGTAAATGGTCCCTGATTAAGACCCTTCCAGTCACTCCTTTCCAGTGGGTCACCTGTTTCCTACCAGAACCCACACCTAGGCTCGTAAGGTTCCAGAGAGCTTACAGTATAGGAATGTTAATAAAGTCATCGGGATTCTCCTGGGGGCTGTCTAGAAGACAGTCTAGACACCTCCAGTAAGTCACCAGGGCAGCCAGCAGCTCTCTGACGCCCTGTGGTTCAGCCAACACTTACTCACTAGCCCTTCTGGTCTTCCACCTCTACCTCAGCCCCATGGGGACTGGGGTTCTTTGCAGAAACAAACTCCCAGGAGGTACCATAGGGCTGTCTGGCCTGGCCTGGCATGGGCTGACTCTGGCTAGGGGCGAGCTGAATGTCAAGCTACTCCAGGTCTTCTGGCAAGCCTCCTATCTTAGTGCTAATAAAGAGGCAGAGGTGACACACAAGGTATAGGAGTAGCCTTATTTTGCATTCTTTCCTCCTTCTAAGAAGGCAGAGAATCAAAGTGAGAGCCTCTCATGGGGTTTCAGTACAGCTGGCTAGAGTTGCCTAGTTGAAAAAAATCAATAGAGCAAAGAAGAAAAAAAAAAAACAACTGAAAGGAGTCTAGTTAGAAAATATAGAATGAGTAGAAAATGCAGGACAGCCAGAAACAAAAATAGCCAGGTCAGAAAATAACTTTTGGATTTCAATGGTTTTCTTCCTTCTTTTTACCTGTTTTTTCTAACTCCTGCCAGATTTGCCAAGGAAAGCCCTGCTAGGATTCTGCAAGAAGGTAAAAGTGCACCTGGTAAGGTGAGAAAAGGGAGCCAAGTGGAATGTTAGAAATGAGAGAACACAGGAACCAACACCACTGACCACGTGGGGGAAATGGCTCCAGTTGACCAGATGGTTTTATGAGCAGGATCACTGGCTCTAGAAGTAATGGGTCTTCCCTGCCCTGTCCAGCAGGGAAGACAGAGAGCACACTATCCTCTAGAAGCCAAAGGCCAATCTTTTAAGCCCTAAGCTATCCTCCACCCCATCCTATGGAGTTTATGGCAAAGGCTGCAGATCACGGTCTGAAGAGATAGCTTCTCCACCACTTCTGCCTCACCCTAGGGGCTTGCCTCAGCTCATTCTTAACTCCCATTCATACATGGGCATTCTTGAGGCCAGAACTGGAGCCAGAAAGTAGCCACCAATCTTTGGGATGCAGTGGATTTCCTGAAAAAAGTGGGGACTTTGATGATGCACTTGTCTGGAGTTTCTTCCCAGCTCTCCTACTTGGGAAAAATAAATACAAGTTTTGAGTACTTTCTACACGCCAGGTGTTAGTGTATGTAGTTAGCTATTTACTAATAAAGGATGGGAGCAAACGGAACCAAACATTAAGCCTAACAAACTAGGAAGCCAAGTCAGATATTAGGCCTAATATACTAGGGAGCTGAATTGGACATTTAGCTCGCCTCCCTGGGAAATTATAGTATTCACAGACTCCCCAGGAGACTGCCACATCCTTTGCACTCAGGACCTAATCCCTGAAATGGGCAGGAAGAATCAGTTACCAATTATTAGCCAGGATTACCGAGGGGAAGAGATAAAACAGCAGGGAAATTCCATTGCTGGGCACATGCACCATAGAAACCAGGATGGCAGAGGGGGAGGTCCTTCTACTTTGAGGCATGTGCAAAAAGGGGTGAAGCCTAGGCTGGGAAAAGGATCCAATTGGATGAGTGTATAGAACCCCAAAAGGTCTAGGAAAGGGATTGGTTAGGGGGAGGGCCTGGGACAAGCCTGGGAAAAACCCAAGAAGTAGATTGGCCAATTCGAAAGAGAGCTCGCTCCTCCCAAAAACCAAGAAAATATATGGAGGATTATCAGGAATCTCAGTGGAGTTGCTGCTGGATCCTGCCCTTCCTTTACATCCCTGAGGGTAAATGTGGATGCTATGATGTTAAGTGAAACAATCAAGCTCTAGATCGTGTGTGCCATATGATTCGAATTTGGACTATAGAAAGAAAGAGAGAGAGAAAGACGAGAAGGGAGGTAGAGGTAGGTGAGGGAGAGAGACAGATTGAGAGAGAGAGAGAGGAAGGGTGAGAGCAAGATTCTGAGATTTACAAGAGACAGATTTTAAAAATCCTTTTCTTTTGAGTGGCAAGACTAGAAGTGAATTTCTTTTCTTCTTTGTAATTTTCTGTATTTTCTTTCTTTTTTTTATTGTTGTTCAAGTACAGTCGTCTCCATTTTCTCGCCACCACTTTCCCCACCCGACACACCCCCACCAGGAACATCATATTCCACGCCAAGGAACTTTCTGCATTTTCTAAGTTCTACAATAATTACTGATACAGTTTTATAACAGAAGGGGAGTCAGGGGTCCTCTCTGTGCAGTGAAATGTCCCCAGAGCCCTCCCTTTCTCCTCTCTGCCCCAGCTGACAGACTGCACTGGGTCTGCCGAGGGCTCATTCAAAGCCTTCGTATGTGGTTCATTCCTGAGCCACGTGGAGCTGTAGAATAAGCAAGCATCGGTGCATTCAAGAGTCAAAGAGTGGGTGCAGTGAATGGACAATTTTCCGGTGCATCTCTCTGCACCACGTGAGCAATTCATCGTCTGGGACTATTTCCAAGAAAGGCTCATCTGCTCTGAGCAGCAGCTGGCTCTGGCACCTGCATACCTCTTACCTTGTTCCCAGACTTTCAGAAACAAAAGCTCGGAGGAATGGCGGGCAAGCCCATTCACCCCCAAACTGCAAATGATGTCCCAAGCTTGTCGCCGCCAGCCTCGTCTCGGGGACAGGCATGATATGGGCATTTAATTGAGCAAACAAGGAATTGTGAACAGGTGCAAAAGGATTTTCCACAGTGAGGTCACAGAAGGAGAAATCCCACCAACACAAACAAAATGGAATGTCTAGCCCATTACTTTGGCCCATCACTCAGTGCAGCGACAAGGCTTTTATAAATGCTGCCTGTGTTCCCATCTGCATGTGGCTATAAAAATTTAAATAAAATACCGAACACACACAGCACCAATATTATCATCTTCATCACTCTCTCATGGAAACAAGAAATTCAACTAAATGAACTCTCAACAGTGAACTGCATTTTAATGAAGCTCACATTCATGTGTGTTCCTGAGCCCCTGTGTCTTTCCATAAAGTGCCACACATTATAAGGACGACTTGGTGATCTCCCATCTAGAGCTTTCACTGTTTAATTTCCTCTCTGCTGATTGCCTTCTGGGTATATCCCTTAGGACAAGGACAGTTTCTAATCCTAAGATATGAGAAAGAGTAAAGAAGTTGAGCAGCTGGGTTTGAATTGCAGCTCCGCCAGCAGTGATCCGAACCTCAGTGTCCCCAGCTGTCAGATGCAGCACGAGGTGGTTTTAAAGATCAGCGAGATGCTGAGAATAAGCTGTGGCTGGCCCATGGTGGACCCTCAGAGGAATGTTTTCTACCATATCGTCTTCCATTCTTAGGCTTCAGCTATTAACATGGTTTGATCACTTTCTAGAAAGCCCTAATCAGGGGGTTTTCTTTTAAGTTGTTCTTCCTACAACTTTCCAACATGCAAAAAGCCCAGTTTCGTCTTTAGTCTTTCATTGTGAATCTAACATTTTAGAGGCTTTGTTCAAGCTAGTTAATTAAATTGAATTACTTAATAATGATTAAAATAATTAAAATCTTTTAGAGAGAGAATGGTTATTTAATAGAAAGAAGCTTTTTTGTTTAAAAATTTAAGATTTTGATCCCACTCTACCTGTACATACAGACTAATTTTGAAACAGAAATGTTGCCTTACTCACGGACATCACAGCAGGTCGGTCCTCCCTCCTACAGGGGCTCCTTTGCTTTGGGCAACCATACACGCTCTTACACCCTCCCGCCTATGGCTGACGCAAGCGCAGAAGCAAGTACACTGCCAGTGTCCTCTTCGCCTAAATGCCTAAGAAGTGGAAACTGTCCTACTGATGGCTTTCCAGGCTCTCCTGTGTGAAGACTAATACACAGAAACCTCTTTTAAATTGGAGTTGGGCCCTGGCCGGTGTGGCTCAGTGGGTTGGTTTGCAGTCATGACTGCAAACCAAAAGATTGTGGGTTCAATTCCCAGTCAGGGCATATACCTGGGTGGCAGGTTTGCCTCCAGTCAGAGCACATGCAAGAGGCAACCAATCAATGTTTTTCTCTGTCATTGATGTTTTTCTCCATTTCTCCCTCCCTTCCCCTCTCTCTAGAATCAATAAAAGAAAAACAATTTTTAATTGGAGTTGAGAGGGCCTGTAGAGAAGCTCGCATGTCCTACCACTCATCATCAAGTACCCCAAACAGAAGGGTCCTACTTTTCATCTCCAACAGGAAGATGTTTTTCTACTTTTCTGTGCCAGCAGGAATAAGGAAGACCTTCTCCTCACCCAGCAGCTAGTCAATCAATGAAAAGCCACTGCACTTGGAACTCCCAGTTCCTCCAACGGCCTCTGTGCTTATAATAGCCCCTCTGAAATCTTCCTGTACTCTATTAAAAAAAAAATGATACTCACCTTTGTTTTGCGGACTTACACATGCTTCACCACTACACTGCATTTCTAGAATTACAATTTTTAGTTGTTCCCAAATCAACCCATTCTGCTGAAAAAATACCTGGCTGTCTATTTGTTTAAGGTCGACTCCTAAGATAGTTTCATTCCAAGTAATCCCATCAAAATGAACACTATTCCAAAGCAACCCAAAGAAACATGACTGACTATTCCATAGGAACCCTGTCAAAACAGTTTTCTGTTCCAGGCTAGCTCATGAAAAAGCCCAACTCCAGGCCACTCCATAGAAATAGTCCTATAATCAACTTAGTCCTGTAAAACGAATATAACTTTAGTTCCATTAAGGACTAAGCGGGAGTTTTGTGGGTTGGCTGAGAAAGTTACCTCCAAATTAAAAATTCTCCGGAAAGTGCATTCTAACTGACACAAGAGACCAAAAGGCCAACTGCGGAAATGTAGCACATGTCTAAGCAGGCACCTGCCAGCAATGCCTAACTTTTTTCACACCAGACAGGTTGCTTCTGATCACAGCAGCAAATCTGGATGGGGCGCATTAGCAGTAGGCACCCTCTCACGGATGAAAACAGACAGAATCTGGCAACTTCACTCATCAAACTCCCTACAAACCAAATTTCCCAGGTGATTGCTGTCTAAACAAGAACTATTACAGATGGAAGAAAATGTGGATAGTATGATTCCAACATCTCCATTGTTCTAATGAGAGAACTGAGCAAGGCCTAGGGAGAGAAGGGTCTTGCTCAAGATCACCCAGGTGTGAATATCAGACCCTCCCCCAGAGGGCGCTGCCTCTTGGCATTGTTCTGCCCTACCCAGTGGGATATGTCCCATATCCATTTTTATTTCCTGTCTACTCCTTCAATTCTATAGCTTATTAACCAGGAAGTTCTGCAGCCAAAATAAAAGCCAATCACCTCTGTGAGTGAGATCTTAAATATTTCTCCCCGACCCCCATTCCCTCACAACGGCAACAGAGCTGGGGCTCCATGAAACGGGCCTTCTTTTAAAGCAGGGATGGCATTTATTTTTTTCCTTAACAAACAACCCCATTAGAGTGCAGCCTGCAGTCAGCTCGTGATGGAAATGGGTGCTCTGGGCTGCTTCGGCCCAGCACTAATCAGGTTCCGTGCTTGATCCTGAGGGATCCAGATTACTACCCTATGAAACAGAGAAATGCCTCCATTATCCCTTAAGTCTTTTCGCTGGATTTAGGGGTTTTCACAAGGAAGAGGAACATTTCTTGCCTGTTGGCTTCTTTTCTCCGGGTTAATCCACATCAGTTCAGCTTTCTTTCTGGGTACAGCATAGCAGCAGCCCCTCAACTCCCTCACAAGGAGTAGGCGACACTCACCTGCCAGGTCCCAGGGGCACACTGAGGGGGCCCGGACTTGCCCATGGCTGGAAGTCTTCTCATTACTGTTGCAGTCGCAACCATATGCCTTCCCCGTACTCTGTCCTCCTTACTGTTCCCCAAATGTTCCTTGCTCCCTCTTGCAGAGACATTAGAGATAGAGAGATAACTGCCTGTTGGCTTGTCCATCTGTCTGTCTGTTTTCTCAGTATGTGTACATGCATGCATGCTGTTCTCCGGTCTCCCTGATCACCACCCCTCCTTTAAACCTACTTAACTCCTATTTGTCCTTCCAGACTCAGTTCTTTCTGCAAGTCTTATGCATCATGCTCTCGCCAGGGGACTAAGCAACCCTCATACAGCTCCTGAGGACCCCTATTTTCCCCTGCGTAGCACTTACACACATCACAATAACTGTCCATTTCTGGGGACACCAACCTAGGGAAAGCAGCAAAGTTAGTAGCCTCTGCCCACTCCATCTGCCGGGAAGCACTGCCTGAATTTTTGTGTAGAGAAGGATGCTAAAGTTGCATATTGATCTCACTGTGAAATGATACAACAATCAATTAACCGTATCTGCCATGGGCATGGGAATAGAGAGTGAAGGCAGGTAGGTGTGCCAATTTAGCAATGGATTGTGAGCTGCCTAAGGACAGGGGCAAAGCCACATTCAGCTCTGTAGTCCTACATAGCACAGTGCCTGGAACATAATAGGTGCTCAATAAACATTTGTGAGTAGATAAATGAAGACTATTCTATCTCCTTTATGACAGCTCGTTAAATACTAAGTGCCAAGCTAAGTGTTTTGTATGTTATTTAATCTTCAAAAAATTTTTATGAGGTTTTGGGATTTTTAGCCCTATGTTTAAAAAAAAGATGACAAATCAAGACCTGGAGAAAGTTTGGTAGATGCCTGAGGATTGGACACCAGGATTGGACCCAGCTCTGTTTAATCCCACAGCTATTGCTCTTTCCACTCAGCTACACTTAAAAGAAGGGTAGTATTGTTTGAGAACTACACACAACATCCCAGCCTAGGAAGTGGCAATTTTTGGCCTCTATTAGGGCTTTTCTAGAAACAGAGTTGACATAGGGAACATTCCTGAAAAGTGGGGTTTCTCTTTGCCCTGGGGTCTTCGTGAAACCAAGCCATCCATGTCTCAAGACTCCAACTAACACCCAAGCATGGAGGAGGTGACAGAGGGAGGAAGGGGGGCCTTGCAAGGACAGATGAAGGCTAAGGACGATGCCTGGCTTCTCATCCAGACTGTGCTATTCAAAAATATTGTGTTCTTCAAATCACTCCCTCCTTCCAGGTGTTGGATCCTCATCTAAATACTAATGGGGTCAGGCTTGCAAGCACCCATTTCTTCTATTTCAGGCAATTTACGTGGGGCTTCAAGAGAAAATAGAAAAACACACACAAAGTATACAAAGAGTAATTCTTGCCAGACCCACTTCTTGAAGACAGATCATTTCAAAGCTGAAGTGAGCACAGCAAATTTACAGTTTTGGAGTCAGACAAACTGGGTCTGAATCCTAGCTCTCAGCTGTACCAACTGTGGCCCGTGGGTGAATCATTTTCTCTCTCTGAGTCTCAGCTTCCTGGATCTATGAGATTGGGATATTAGGCCAGTTTTCAAATCTGGTTTAAGAACTAGCTTGTTAGCAAAATTTTAGGCCCTACCCAGGCCTACTGGATCAGAAACTCTGGGGATAGGGTCTAGCACTCTGCTTTCAGAGGCCCCCCGGGGGACCCTTTTGCACTCTAAAGATTGGGAACCATTGAACTGGGCTAATTATTTTCTAACTTTTTCACCACAACCCACAGTAAGAAATGTATTGTTCATCACGATCTAGAATTCAACCATTTAATCATAACCAAAACACAAGTTTCATGAAAAATCCTTCCCCTTGCTCTCTGTAATGCTGCCTGTTATTTGCTATTCCATTCCACATCATTTCATCTTTTTTCACTTTTTAAATGCTGGTTCCAATTCTTTAAATTGATTTCATGACCCATTAACAGATCATAAGCTATGGATGGAAAAGAAACAGAGATCTAAGCAGATCCTTGTGAACTGGGCTGATCAGAACAGATCTTTGTAAAGTAACTAGCATGCTACCTTTTGCACAGTATGTCTTCAATTAATGGTAGCTTTCATCATCATCATTGTTGCTAACAAATTATGCAGTGGGTAGAAACTTATGAAGTATTTTTAAGTGAAATGAAGCTCATGTTCTTGTCTAAAACCACACAAAATCGCACAAGTTCCCAACCTTTTCTTTTGCATATGTTTATGCATAAGTCCAAGTTCATCTTTTCCTAGGAAATCCCTCTGCGAGTTATAATTACTCTGAATCTTGGCACTAAAATAATCATAGTGCCAGAAAATCCCCATGGATTGCGTTGGCAATGGACCAATGAGGGGGCAGGCGGGGTCGGAGATGATCATTCTGTGGGGGCTGAGAAGGGAATCTCCATGGTGCACTGAACTCTAATGGGTAAATTTCGACTTCCCCGTGGCATTTACTCAGCCCCATAGTTGCCAACAAAACAGATCTCTGCTAAGGGGACCAGATGGCCACAAAAGAGCCAAATGGGAAGGTGCTGGTTACAAATTTCAATCACAGCACCTGAACTCTGCAGACGGAAGCTGCTCTAGTGCTAACCGTCCCCTCCTGGAAAATCAAATCTGAATTTAATTCTAAGGACTCGAAATTATGAATCCCATCTGAAGTGTGCTGTAAGTCTCATCCCCCTCTACTGCATGTGGAAGGAAATGAAAAGTGTAAAGAACTCTGCTCATCAAGCAAGGGGGAATCTGTCCTCCAGGGCTGCCAGGTCAGATATTCACCTATCTGCTAAGTTCATCTGTAATCCCCACACAGGAATTTTTTAATGGTGGTTGCTAATAACTAATATTTGGGGATCAGCCACTATGTGCCAGGCAGGCAACATGCTGATCCTTATTTGTTAAGTAAAGTAGGATTAAATTTTTCAGAAGAGAAAAGAGGCTCAGAGAGGTTAACTAACTTGTCAAAGGTCACAAAGCTAAAAATAGGGAAGTTGAATTTGACACAGGAAAGGGAAGGAAAGGGAAGGGAAGGAACTAGTTTTGTTGCACTGAGAATTCACCAAGCAATACACAATGTGGTGCTTTATAGAAATTTTCTAAATCACATATTTCTTTTAGATCAAGAACTTTATCCCATTTTCCAGATGAGAAAACTAAAGTAAAGAAAGGTTTAGTCTCTTGCCCAGGATCACTAAATTTATAAGTGAAAGAGCCAGACTTTAACCTACCTCCGCAGGTCTAAAACTCCTGCTTTCTCCACTACACCATGCTGATCAGAACCTTGGCAGGGCTTCTCCTCCTCACTCCCAATCCACCCTATAGGTCACTGCGATATTAGTCATCCTAAAACACAACTTGGGTTATAGTGCTCTCTGGCTCCAAAACATTCTGTGACTCCTGTGTGCCTGGAGAAGAAAGCCTGAATCCCTTGCTTCTGGATATCCAAACAGTCTTTCCAGTGTTTGTTCCCACTACTGCTTTTCAAGCACAAGTAGACACTCCCCACGTTCCCCTGGCCCAGGCCATCTTCCATACCACCACCAAGGCGTTCTCTCTGAAATATTGCCTGATTATGCACTCCTTTGCTTGAACGTGGCTCCATGGAAACTTCTGTCATATTTGCTGCCATCATTTGCCCTTTTCTCCTGGCAATAGAGGTGACTGTCTTCCACTCAGTCTACCCTGGAGTGAGCCTGTGACCATGCCTGGCCAATCAGAACACCACACTCCCAGGCCACAGGGACTGGTTCAGGTGCCAGCAAGTAATATGAGCCAAGGCAAGCCCTGACTCAGGACTAATCCCAAAACTCTGGCTCAAGGAAAGCATTCTCTGTTCCTGGGGGTTGTAAATGCAGGGCCATTGACAACCACCTTGACACCCAGGGGGAATTGTATATGAGATGCAGTTTGCAGAGAAGCAATGCAAAAAGATTAGCTCTTACTGTTGTGGTATGTCACCCCTGCATCTAGCCTGGCCTGAAATTCCTTTTTCTCTGGATAATTCAAGGACATAAGCCAATACATTTCCTTTATGCTTAAGCTAGTTTGGGTTGGACTTTCTTACACCTTACAAGTGACACTTTCCCTACAACTGGAAGCTGTAATTGATGTAGCTCTTTCCTGCCATTAGAATGAAATTAAGTCTCCTGGGGACCTCAAAGACCTGAGCAATAAGGACCCCAACCTACCTTCTAGCTTCCTCTCCTCTCACTCCCCTCCCCCACCCCAAGCACCACCTGTCATCACCTATACTAAGCGTACTCAAGCCTCCCTGCCATTGCTCAAGCTGTTCTTTGCCTGAGTAACTCACCCCCAGTGACAATGCTAGTCGATGCTAGATGAGGATTTGAATCCAAACTCACCCAGCTCAGCATGTGAGTGCATAACCATTGTGGAAGGCTGTCTCTTGGAGATGGGAGGCATGATAGACCAAAGACCACAGTGTGCCAGGAGAGGACTACGGGCTCTATTCTTCATTGACTGTGTATAGAGAACTGGTTAAACATGGGGGATCAGGAGCCAAATCCCGACTTTACCTCTTAGCTTCAAGACCTGGGCATCTTAACCTCTCTGTGCCGTGATGTCCTGCTTTATAAATCAATGGTGATAATAGACTCTACCTTGAAAAGCCATTGTAAAGATGAAATAAGTTAAAGATAAAGCACTTAGAACAGTATTTGATACTTAGCAGGTGCAACCTAAGTTTTGTATGTGGGAGGCACAAAACCATAGAATGTTCCTGGCCAGAGTTCAAGGGCATGTGTGGGGCTAGGTTTTATCATATTTCACACAAATATGCAGCTTTGGTACAGGAAGACTCTGGTGAATTCTGTGCACCTAAGGTGAGGATCCCCTTACCTAATGCTTTGTCTCCGTTCAGACCAGGCATCCATAGGAAGGGGCTCTGGGAGCAGCCACAGCTGGCTAGTCACCTTTGCATCCCCCACTCTCCAGCACCAGCACTGCCTGTTCGCAGCTGCAGTGTGGCTGTCACTAGGTTGAACTTCTGTCCACATGCGCCAGGAGCAGGGCACGAACCACTCCTCGGGTGGCAGCTATGGGCACCAGACCCAGAGGCCACTTAAGGGCCTCCTCTGCCCATGAGGCTGCTGACCCCAAATGTTCTTAATCTGGCTGGGCTTATAGACTGGGCGAGAGCCAGATGGTTGGCACACAGGTGCCAAGTCTGCCAATAAACCATCAGTAGGATGTACAACCAGAAAAGTGGGTGAATGGCCTGGAAGGGAGGCCCCCTGCCTCCTTTCCTTCTCTGACTTCATCTGCACCCACAGACCATGTCAAGCTCCCATAATTCACTTCTGTGTTTCATTTTCTATAATTATTCCTTCGGGGTAAGAAGTGAGTTTGAAACCGATCTGTAAGATCCTTTGGGCAGGGGCTTCATCACATGTATCTCTGTTCTCCCCTCTGTCGGTACAGTCCTGCCCAGAAGCTCGCTTTCCTTGGCTTTGCCTGCTACACCACAGGGCAGCATCTCCTGCAGGGTGACTGCCCTGCCAGCTCCCCTCCCTCCAACCCCCTGACATTCATCCTTCATGTGGCAGCCCAAGTGACCTTTTAAAAATGCAAATCAGAGGGTGTCATTTCCTGCTTAACTCTCTCAAACAGCCTCCCATCCTAATTAAAATGAAGCCTAAATTCTTTACCACAGTCAACCAGGCCCTCCATGGCTGGCTCTGCCCACATCCTCCTTCCCTCTTCCCAGTTCTCTTCCTCCTCCTCACCAAGCTGGTCCAGCCTCAGAGCATCCACACTTGGTCTTCCCTCTGCCGGGCATGTTGGTCCCCAGGTCCTTATGTGACTGATTCCTTCTTGCCTTCAAGTCACCTTTCTAGAGACTTGTTTCCTGACCGCCCAGCATGAATTAGCCTGCCCACCCCACCCTGATCTTCTAACACGTATTTTATTTTGGTTTCTTCATAGCATGTATCAATACTCCCCTAAAATGATGATGTTTTCCTTTTCTGTCTCCTTTAAATTTTGCTTATAATTTTTCTTCTTCTCTTAGATTATAAATGATCAGAGTAGAAATATCTGTTTTATGTACCTGTGAAGAGGGTCTAGTACATAGTAGAAGGTCAATAAATATTTGTGAATAAAGGAAAAGACCTAATAAGTCACCTGATCCCTCTCCTGCTTCCACTGAATTTTACAGAAGACGTGAGTCCTGAAGAGGTGGCAAGAGAAAGGGCACACTGGAGATGGGACTACAGGGACCCCTAGTCTAAAATGCCTTGAATCTGTCTCTGATTGATCTCCAGTCCATGTCCGCACACAACAGGACACATTGCCTGTAAAGCAGAGCCTGGTCCTGGGAAAGGACAATCATCTGTTCCAAAGGGAGAGCCTTGTGTGGGGCAGAGAGCAGGAACTCTGGAGTCAGAAAGACCTGGGTTCAAGTCCTACCTCTGATACTTCTGTTTGGAAAGGTAGGCAAGTTATTGATTTGATCTCCAAGCCCCAGTTATTTCATCTGTATAACAGCTACTTTACGGGGTTGTTCCACACAATAGATGATTCTTACTAAAAAGCATGATTAGTATCTCACAAAAGTGCCTGGGAATTCAATGCAATAGTGCTTGTAGATCTAGCATGGCACCCGGCATGTCGTAGGTGCTCTTAAATGGCTGTATGACTTGCAGATCACGTTAGGGAATATCCCAGGAACAGCTGGTTATCACAGTCTCCTTTAAAGGTACACATTTTATTTTCCTTTTTCCACCTGTAAAAGCAAAGACTTCTGATTACGTTTTTTAGAGCTCGGTCCTCCTCTGGTTGGGAGGAGCTGACAGCAGCCATCAGTTGCTTGGAAACACCACCACACCTCCAAGGTACTCAAACCCTGAACAGCAGGAGCTGGGTGCTCCTTCCCTTCCCCCTTAGCAGGCTGGCCCCACCATGAATATGCACACTCAGGCCTCCGCCACAGCCAGGAGAGGAGGCCTCTGTCTTCTATAGGTCAGGCACCATGGCAACCCGGCAGGCCCCCAAACATCCTCGCCTTTTGATACAGTGGGTTCCGGTGCATTGCTCAAAGCTGGGAATCATTCTCCGGGGACTGTTTCACCAGCACAGGCATTACCCAGCAATTCTACTGGTGATTTTTCTTAAATAACATAGAAGTAACAGTACAAAAAAGGGAGGAGTTAACACAGTCCTTGAAAAGCTTGGGTTCTGTTTGCAGCCCCTACACTTCCTGTCTCCGGGGTCCTAAGAAAAATTATAATGTTTTGTGTCCTATAAAATGGGACTAATAATAAAGCCTACTCATACAGATGCTATGATTACATTCCATTATTCATTTGACAAATATTCCTTGAGACCCTAAGTGGCAGGCACTGTGCCTGGCACCTGTTCTTGCCTTGCAGAAATCACAGCAGAGGGGAGAGACACAACAATAACCATGCATAGTCTACTTAATTTCACGTGGCAAATGCTATGAATGAAATTTGAGAGTGCCATGAGGACACTTTACTCTCAAACGTGATCGTTCTTTTCATAAATATTTACTAACTACCTACTATGCCCCACTCGCGGTTCTAGGCGCTAGGGACATGGTAAAACAGCTTCCCAACTGATCTTCCATCTCCCATTGTCCACCCCCTGTGCTTCGATGCTCCGCATAGTAGCCAGAAGCATTTTAAAACAGAAAATCAGATCTTGTCACTCCTTGGTGCCTTCCAATTGCATTTAAAATTCAAACTAACTATTGCACCTTCCCTGACCCCACCAAGCGCTATAGCTCATCTCGGGCAAGCCAGCGCCTTGCTCACTGCGCTCAGTGGTTCTCAGACTCTAACACCCATCAGAGTCACCCGGACGGTGGCTGCTCCCCCACCCCCCACCCCCGCCCCAGCATCTGTGATTCAGTAGATCTGGAGCGGTCCTAAGCATTTGCATTTCTAGCCTGCTCTCAGCTACTACTACTGATGCCACAGGTCTTGAGATCCACTGTGAGAACTTCTGCTTTAGCCACAAGGCCCTCATTGTGTTCCTTGAAGAAACTAAGGTTTGTCCCATCTCAGGACCTTTGCACATGCTGTTCCCTCTGTCTGGAATGTCCCAACTCTCCCCTGGCTGGCTCTTTCTCATATTAATTACCATTTTCTCAGAAATGTTATCCTTGGCTGTCCAACTCCTTCATTGTTTTCTTTTACACGGAACTGTTAATTTATGATCGTGGTCCTGGACTGTTTCTGTAACTTTCATGCCCATTCTTTGTCAGCTCTGAGAGAGAGAGGGAAAGAGAAAGAGAGAGAAAAGGAAGGCTGCCTCTGTTCTGCCTACTAGCTCAGCACGGTGCTGGCAAGTGTGCTGGTAAGTGATGAGCAGTCAATAAGCATATATGGAATGAATGAAAAACAGGATCCCTGCTCTCAGGGATCTTCCAGTCTAGGATAGTCCACACAAAGCCCCCAGCACAGGGCCTAGCACACAGTAAATGGAGATTATCACTAACAATCTCCAACCCTCAGGCTCACAGGCCTAAAGGTGATGCCCATTCTCCTTAAATAGAAGCTGCAGAGAGGCTTGGCCAGCACTGAGGCAGCTGTTTGCAGCTGGCCTTGGCCCCCACCCGAGGAGGCCAGGTAGACTGCTTTCCCTCTGCAGACACCCACTGGCTCTGCTGGAAACAAGTCAATCCCCAAGCAGTTAAACTTCACCTTTGTAGACACAGCCCTTCCTCAGCTCCTCCAGCCTCCTCCCAGAGAGGCCTTGCACCTGACCCCAGCCAAGCCCCCCGCATGCTCTGAGGGGCACTGCCTCCGTTAAGCCACCGAATCACAGCCCAGTCACCCTGATTTGTGGGAGCGAGCATCTGTGGTGAGAAGAACCTGTGACCCAGGCTGCGGCAGAGAGGGGTGCCCACAATTGCCCATGAAGGCTTTTCAGAGGGATAAACGGGTGGGCAATTAATAACAAAAAATTATCGTAATGGCCTCTTCTCACATAAAGGGGTTCAATTAAGGCACAATAGTGACGGGGAGAAGGATGGATGGCTCTGGATGGGCTCTCTCCTCCCTTTTCTAAAGGGCTGACTCTGGCCTTGAGCAGGGGACAAAACCTTAAAGGAGTCATTTAAAAAGGATAAAAGATTTATCAGTGAAGGATTTAGATTTGTGGCTTGAAGGATTTCTGGAGGAGGACTACGCAAAGAGCCCTGCAGGTCACAGCTCTCTGAGCCCCTGTGGGGTCGGGAGCAGCAGAAACTAGGAGGGGCTGGTGGCCCAGTGGGGTCTCAGCCAAAGACAGACCGGCACTCAGGGAAGCCTTCTGGGTCCCAAGCCAGTTTCACTGTGCTCTCTCTTCTAGTCCCCTGCACGCCTCCTCTGCTGCACCCCAGTCCCCCGTGATGAGTTCAGCTTCTGCACCGTTGGTTGCTCTCTCTCCACCTCCAGACTGAGCTCACTGCTGTGTGCCCACAGCCCAGCCCAGCACAGAGCTGACTAATAGTGAGTCCTCCAAACTCACCTGTTGGAAGGAAGGGAAGGATGGGGGAGGGGGAAAGAGAGAACATATACCACTGGGGAGAGGTGTAGATGGACAGTCAGAGGGGAATATGCTTCCCATCCCTTGGTGTCACGGGTTCTGTGCTGCTTGGGGGAGAAAAGACCTCTAGAAATATCTATGAGTCATAAAAGAAGAGAAGGGGGAGGGGCAGGGAAGTGACAGGAGGCACAGACAATACACCGCAGCCTTGGAACTCAATTCCAAAACAAGAGACACAGAGAGGGCTGCAGGTATGAATAAGGGACAGACAGCTAGGTCCCTTTGTCCTGTCTGCTTCCTCTGTGCTCCGAGTCAGCTTTTATTTCTAATGAGCTAAAGCTCTTCATCCCTGTATGTTACGGGAGGGTACTGGAGGAGTCCCTGCTGCGTGGCTATATACCAAGTGGGTGGCCGCTCCCATCAGAAGCCTTCAGGTTGTGCCGTCTTCTCTGACCCTAACTCCACCCCTTATTCGGAAATGGCCACGGGCCTCCACCCTACCCAGCAGGCCCAGACAACCGCCCGTGAGTTGGCACCCACGGTGGGAAGCATCGGCTACACCAGGCACAGGCCCAGCACACACACGACTGCTCCTGAGGGGAGAGATCAATGCCACTTGGCAGAAACCGTAGTGACCATGATCCTGCCTTAAACCAAACCCATTAAGCCAACCCAGCCGCGTGATTTCGTTGTGAGTGACAGAGTTGCACAGGGTATGCAGACAAATCTCATTAATGCAAAAACTCAGGAGACCAAACATGAATTCAAAAGTCAAAATGAGACGATGAAAGTGCCAGTTTCTAATATTTTTATTTACAAGGCATTTTTTTGTCAGCTGGGAAATAGCAAGGGTTCTGAATTATGTGTTACTTGGAACAAGCCATTAATGCATTAGGAAAGTTTTTTGCCACTTATGTTACAGGACACAACACATGGCGCCAGCGTTTAGAACCAGTGATTTGCTTGGGCCGGTTCTGGCTGGAAAATGACAGACCAAGCTGCTCTCTTGCTACCAAATGGTTTTCCTCCAGCGCCGATAAAGACGGAAATGCAAGGGGCAGGAAATTAGGTGACACCGCGGTACTGAATGCTGCTGATTACAAGTGACCCTCTGCCACCAAGGAGTCAAATCATCGTAGGATACGAAAGGAAATTAGCTGCTGGGTGACTTCCAACGTACCTCAGAGGAGATGTTTAAAAATCCACACCCACCTGCACTGCCCCTCCCCCTTGGCTCCCCTGTGTGGCAGCGTGGGGACTTCTAAGTTCCCTGCACTGACCTCTCTGTTGTGTAAAAGGTCTTTTTAAACGTACTCCGAACTCTTAGGCAGTTCTTTTTTTTTTTTTTTTTTTAATGAAGTCCCAGTGGTGAACTGAAAATGATACGATTTTCAGGTCAGCATCCGTTCCTGTCACGTCTTTCCCTAGGAGAGCAAAGAAGGCTCCTCGCCACCCTCTGCTCTGGCTGATTCTCACCATAAAAGAACAAAGCCACAAATCATCAGCGTCGAGGGCAGGATGCAAGAGAAGATTGAGGAAAGAAGAGGAGCCACTGGAGCCCACGATTGTTTCCTTTAGCACAACCACTGACTTGCTCTGGGCCAGACCCTGTGCCAGGCACTGGGGACAGAGGACACACTGTCATGGCCCAGTCCTGCCCTCAAGGATCACATGGCCTGATGGGAAGGCAGACATGCAAACAGACTGCCACACACACTCCACCCCAATTCTCCCTTTGGTTTCAGTCAAGACAGAGGAGCCTCAGGCCTGTAACTGGGCAGTGCCCAGCCGGGACGATGGAGGCAGATAGGCAGCGAAGTGACCTCCCTGTGGGGTTGGTACCAACACATTCTGCCTGTGGCTGTTATGTCTCATCTCCCACATTTCAAACTAGGCCTCTGCATTCCTTGGAAGTCTCTCTTGGGAACTGTTTCAAGAACCCCCTTGTCCACTTACACCACTGTGGGCAAAGTCCTCCGTATGTCTTTCCTCAGCACAGAGCCCACCTAGCGGGTCCAGCTGCCCCAGACTGGGAGCAAAGCCCAGGACGGCTTCTCAGACCCAGGGGCTGGGGCAGGGAAGGGGCAGGTGGGAAGAAGTAAAAATAATCGCTTGATTTCAGGCTTTCTCAAAGGCTAAGTGAATTTAATAATCCATAGATCATGGTTTACAAATTGCAGTTCACAGCTGGAAAAAAATAACCCCACACTGTGTACAATCCTGGGTGGTTTATTTTACAAATAAATAACCACACTCTAAACAGCTCTATTTCCTCAGCTATCACTCTTAGGAAGCAGATTGACTCTCTGGCTCCCCTCTCTCTCTCCTTCACAAACCTTAATTTCATTGCCAAAGAGGTTTTATTTATACAACAAATCTCCATGTGAACAAAACAGAAAACATACGGTATCTATTGAGTCCTTACTACACGCTAGGTAATATGGCCCATGTTCTATGCAGACGACTGCATTTCATGCTCATAATACAAGGTCAGGATTGTTGTCTCATTTTACACGTGAAGAAACTGAGGGTCAGAGAGGTTAGGCAACTTACTCAAGTTCCTATTACTAACTCTCATCTCCCCAAACACAAAACAGAATGGCTGACGAAATGTCCCACAAAACAAATTGTTCAATTAAATAGCAAATGGCCACCTCTAGAAGCACCACGTACCAGGTAGATGGATCCAGCACTCCAGGGCATCCTGGCCCTGGGTGCCCTTGCCATCTCCCTCTCTGGGACAAGGGTGAGATGACTGCCAACCCCGAGGGTATTGCCTACAAGCAGGGGTCCCCAACTCCCGGGCCTCAGACCAGCCTGTCAGGAGCCAGGCTGTGAGTGAGGCTCATCTGAGCTCCACCCCTCCCCAACACCCCCGTCCTGGAAAAATTGTCTTCCACAAAGCCAGTCCCTGGTGCCAGAGAGCTTGGGGACCGCTGGCCTACAGTATTCTAATCCACACAATGAGACTGCCTGCTGGGCTAGGCCTGCTGGGGGTGCTGAAGTAGCACCCAGGCCATACTGATGGCCTTGAACTATTCTTCCTCACGTGAGATAGGCAACAGCTCAGGCTGAACCAGGGAGCCAGGGTGTTGGGCCAGAGGAGAGAAAAGGGAGGAGGGATGGTCTGGGTTTGTGTATTCCAAATTGTGCCTCCTCTTTCTTGTCTCTCTGCAGGAATCCAGCAGAAGGACCAGTTCATAGACCATCGTGGATCAAGAAGACAGAAGGAGCGCTCTTCCTGGGATGTTTCCACACATCAACCCAAGTTCCTAGTTGGTCCAGAGATTGACCTTCTGTGGCCTTATTAAGTCAAAGGAGATATGGTTTCTGACCATGAAGCAAGCTTATATTCTAAGTCAGGGATGCTTATATTTCCTCTAATAATTCATAGATTATTACCGCATAGCTCATAATGTTATAAGTATTATTAAAAATGATCATAATAGCAGCTGACTAAATGCCAGATTCTGAGCCTAGGGCTTTAAATGCATCATCTCATTTCATCTTCCCCCAAAGCTGTGTAAGATAGGAATTACCATCTCCACTTTGCAGATCAGGAAGCCAAGGTTAAGCGCTTTTGTCTGGGTATCTCAGCCAGGAATTGGTAGAGCTGGGGTTTGAACCTACTCTATCAGATTCCAGAGCCCAGGCTCTGAGCATCCAACCCACACAAGCTGCTCAAATGAGGGTAAATGGAAGTGCTTTGAAAACCACGAAGCAAAGTACAAATGTCAATGGTTATCTGGATGCACTGGACGGCTTGATGCAGAATCTATCAGATAAGCTTTGAAAAGAAGCATCCCACTCAATCTCAGAGAAGCCACAACTAAGCTAGAAGGAGACTGCCAGTCTCCTGGTCTGTCCACCTAGAAAAGGCTTTCAGGTCAGGATTGGAAGGGAATAACCCTCTTTTACCGTAGGTCTTCCGGGCAACAAGGGTCTCAGTATCCCAGGTCACACAGAGCGGCTGCAAACCTTCTAGATTCTAGGGGCGGAATACACAGAACTCCCTTCTGACCCAATTGGCAGCACCATGACCTCTCCGGCTCATGCCGTGTTCTTTTTCCTCATCATTGATTCCTTCTCCTTGGACAGAAATTGAATCACAGATGCCTGAAGCACTCTTACGACATTTGAGGAGCCAGCTGACACTGGCTTGCTCTCTTCACTGGGCCCAGGATATATAAACATCTGTTCCACACCGTTGTCCACACAGATCCAAGTCTGAGAGTCAAGGATCCTCTGGCCTGTAGACGTGGATGGACATACCCCATGGGGACCTGTCCTTACAATGACCTGCTCCTCTCTCTGGCTCCCTCGCACCTGAAGAGCCCTGAGCAGTTCGGCTGTTTGCATTAATGATGACAGCGGCAGGAGGACCGCTGTTGGTCTGAGATGCAGTCCTCACTCTTGTTATCAAACCCCCTAAAGCAATTGCTACCCCCTGCTATCACAGGCTGCAAGCAGCTCATTAAGAGGCACAAAACTCCCTCCACAAGTCTAAAAACTCCATTTCCCGAGAGCTGCCCACTGAAGCAGATAAACCCTGAGTTGTGTCGACTTTCATTTAGACCCAATCCCTGGCTCTGCTCTCTGTGATGGGTGGGCCCTGGCTAATGACACAGAACACACAGAAGGACTAGGAGTCATGGAAGAAAGGATGCAAAATTAGCATTTAAATTGCCCCCCTCCTTAAAAAAAATAGAGAAAGCTAAGGGTGACAGCCATGATTTGGGGCAGCAGGGGCAGGGAGGGGGCACGGAAGGCAGAGATTCATTCTCAGCCAGAAAAACCAAAATTCCTGATCCTACTTCACATGGGGCTACTTGGCTCCATTTCCATTACCTTAGGCTGGGAGTGAGGGTCGATGGATACAGGGCTAAATATTCGAGTTGCCATTTTGCTTGCACTGCTTCCTGAAGTAGTGCTACAGAAATGAGACTGGGTAAATTAAGAGCTGGAAGAAGCTTCCTAGGTACCCATGCGGTGAAGCACAACGACTGGGGACTTTACATCACACAAACACTGTTGACACGCACACCCAGGGAGTTGGGCATGACGCAGAGATTTGGGTCAAGCGACCTGATCTCTCTTTGTGCTGAGTTTTCCATAACGTGGCCTACCTTGGAAGGGTAATGAGTTAGTTGTTCCATTGAAAGAATCCAATATAATACATGGCACATGTGGCTTCCCTTCATACTCTTTCCCCTCTTACTGGAAAAAAAAAAGGGATCAGAGACAATAAAGTGACTTGCCAAAAGCCACAATGTCAGCTAATGGTAAAGGCAGGGCAAGTACCACTCTACCGACACTCCTTGCTTTTCCCAGCTACATCGTGAAATTCTGCTGGATTAGCCTTGGTGAATGGATGCAGTTCAAGAGACAACAGAGTCTCTACCCAGTCCAGGTTCAAATCCCAGCTCCACAATTTACTATGATTTTGGGGCAAGTTCCACTGAGTCCCATGAATCAGCTTCATCTGTAAAATGGGCGCCATAACAACTTCATGAGGCTTGTGGTGGAGGTTAAACAACTTATCGCTCCTAGTCCCAGGCCCGATGCACCCCAAGTGCTCAGAGTCCCCTTTCTCATCCCCTCTTCTTCTCCGCTGCATCTCCCCAGTACCCAAGGCAGTGCTCCAGCCACATGAGGTTCTCAGAAGGTGCATATCAGCCATCTTCCAGAAGATTCTGTTCTTCACCAAACTGTGAGGTTGACCTTGTCTTCAGGACCACCTCACCTCAACTTGCCACTGCTCCACTGCTGTTCTCAGACCTGTGCACCGTGTTCTGAATGTTCTTCATGGCCCTCCACAGTCCGAGGCAGACCACAGTTGCACCTCCCATTCGGTCATGTCCGGTTTTTTCATGACAAATCGTGATGATGGTGGTGATGAAGATGAGAGTAGTGATGTGGAGATGGTGGTGGTGGTAGTTAACTTTTACTGACCTTAGGCTGTGCCAGACACTCTCCTATTTTTTTACATAAGCTTTTTTACCCAGATGATCCACTTCACAGTTGAAGGAATTTGGCAGAGAAGTCGCACAGCTAGCACTGTGGTGAAACTGGAGTTCGCGTCCAGGCAGTCTAACTCTAGAGTCCACACGACTAACCATTTGAAAAGGCCAACAGGGCTCCTGGAAAAGGCCTCACTCTGAATAGCAGCAAACGGTAGCCATGACAGCAATAACACTGATTATTACGGTGACACTATCTGCTAGAACGGATCAAATCCAAAAACTTGGTGGCTCAACAGAAAAGAAATTCACTTCTTGTTCATAGAAGTCCAGTGGTGGTGTGAGGGGAGCGACTGATGAGCAGGGGGCCTCTGCTCTGCCGCCATTCAGGGCTCCAGGGTGACGGACACTCTGCCGTCCTCAGCACGTGCGTAAACGGCGCAAGAACATTTTGTGAGCCAGGCCTGGACGAGGTATTAGATCACTCCTACCCACATTCCACTGGCCAGATCTTAGGCACAAGGCTTTTCCTAGATGCAAGGAAGGTCTGAGGAATGAAGTCCCTGGCTGGGCACAGCAATCACTCTTCACTGCAGATGAGGTGCACTGATATTTGATGGACAGCTAGCCGTGTCTGTCACAAACAGTGACGGCAGTAATAATAAAGATAGTAAATGTTGAGCACTACTACACCTATACCCCAGTATAAGTGTACACAGTATACCTCTGTGCTAAGTCCTTTATATTTTTTTTCTCCTTTTCACACTCTAAAAGATAGATATTATTATTCCTATTTAAGAGTAAAGAAACTGGACATTTTAAGAGATGTAAAGAATTTGCACAAGGTTACACAGCTCATGGGTGGCAGATCCAAATGCCAAACCAGACGTCTTAGTCTGGGTCACCTAGAAAGCAGAGCTTCAACAGGAATTCAAGTGCAGACATGCTCTAGGAAGTGCAATCCCAAGGCAGTGGGAGTGAGGGAAAAGGAAGTGAGGCAAGGAAGGGGGCACACGGATGCAGCAGGGTGCCTCGGTGCCTCCCTGTGCTGGCCACTGCTTCGCCACAACTGCTGTGGGACTCAGCCAGTCAGGTGGCCGGCGTGTTTGCTCAGCATGTGGGACTTTCTCCAAAAGACTCGCATGGACAAGCTTGTCCACAGAGGGAGAAAAAGCGGGGAGGATTTTCTCATCTCCACCAAGCTTCTTCCTTCCCACTGGTTCAAGGCTGCGGAGAGGTGGCCCCCTTTACTTCTACACGGTGTCACTCAGCCCCCAGTAGGCACTGGGGGGACTAGAAACTCTGCCCTGCAGGGTAACGTTCCGTCCACGCTGCACAATTAGGCGTGACCCAACAAGGATAAGGGCCGGCATGCAGGGCATAAGGTCGTGCTGGCCCAGCACTTCAGCGTGGATTGCCCAGCAAGGGCCCCTCCATGGTGGCAGCAGGACTAGGAGGTGACAGTGCCTTCAGAAAGAGTCATCTGGGAACGCCCAACACTCATGACTCACCACCAAAGCTCTTTCCACCACATCACCTGGCCTCCCTTTCAAATAAGATGTGAATGTGAAATTTTCAGGCACCTCGATAGGGAGATAAGGAGACCTCTTTGGGCAGGAGTGAGTCTCAAATCTCACCTTGTTAGGGATCACCTTTCTCTCTACAATATAAGGAGCGGCTGAAGTCAAAACTCCAGGAACACAGGGCAGTCCACCTGTGTGACTTCTTTGGTCAGAGAAATGAGCTGCACACCTGAAGACGGTGACTGAAAGGGAGAGGGTGGTACTTTTGATACAGCCCATGTCGCATCCACCTTAAAGATTGGGACTCTGGGGTCAAGGCAGCGAAAGGGCGCCTTGTCTAAGTTCATGCAGCCAGTGGTGTCTGGGTGGGGCCAGAGCTCAGCCTGTTCAATGATGCCACCATCCCCAACATCTCTGCAGGCTTCTGTGGAACCCCCTCCCTGGGCCCTAGTTTGGGCCAGCCCTCCAATGCCTGTGCTCCACGCCCCCCCAACAGAGAGAATAGTTAGCTCCCCACATTAGAGAAGTGCACCTCCTTTCTAGCTACCCCCACTGCCGGCACAAGAGTCATTTGTTTGGGGAAAGCCCTCCTCTGGGGTGAATCATTTCACCTTTGGTTTTGAGGAATTCCAAACCCACAGACATAATTATCCCTGTTCTTCAGCTGGCCTAAACCCAAGAAGTCAGCAGTCTACTTGTCTGCGCTGCCCACAAAAGCCAGATAGAAGAAATGCCCAGGCAATCGGGGATGGAGGCCCAGACTCCCACGCCAGCTCCCTTCCTCAACCCATTAGCATTCCTGAGAGGGTCTCTGGGGAGATAGGGAGGAAAAAGAACCCAGATGGGAACGTCTGCAGTCTCTCCTCCCAGGGCCCTCCCAGGACCCTCCCCACCCTCAGAGCTCTACTCAGGTTCAGCCAGGAAGGTCGCTGTTTCTCAAATGAGTTTTCTTGCAAGGAGGAGAGGCAGGCCCAGGCAGGTAGTTCCCAGCCACCCAGCCCCCCTGCAGAGCCATTAGGAGGAGGATTAAGGTGATGGGGCAGCCACAATTAGGCCAGCACAGAGCTATCTCTGCAAATGGCAGGGGCAGTGTGCTTTAACAGCTCATGATGGATGGGAAAAATGGGATAAAGACCCCGTTCAGTATCCAAGGGGAGCTCCTGTACCAAATTGAATAATAGTACATGCTAATGCTCACTTGCAAGCCAATGACTGACAGAGGGTGAATTCCATTCCTTCCCAACGTTAGCGCCCCTAGCCCATCTTTTGAAAACAAGGAAGAAAATAGGCTCTGATAAAACCACATTATCTACAGAGACCCACATCGTCTCCCTGAAAACACCAACCATAAAAGAGAAATGTCGTGCCTGTTGTTTCACAAAATTGGTTAATAAATAAATGGTAAATAACCGCCCTCTTTCTACTGTCAGCTTTAATGCAGGAAGAGGGGACAGGTCATTTCAGAAAGACTAGGAAGAAATGATGCGGAAACTCCAGTCCTTGCTTAATCAGATCTCAGCTTCGTGCTCTGAAGGCTGTGTGCACCGGGGTGTTGTCAGCCTGTCGGAGGCTGTGTGCCATGCACAGGTGTGTCCCACTGCCCCTTCTTGCTCCTCTCCAATCTGTTTTCTTCACAGCTCTCAGGCAAAAGATCAAAGTCTCTAACATGGCTGAGAGACCTCAGCTGGAGCCTTTGCATGTGCCCTAGTCCCATCTCCGGCCACTCTCCCAGCTCATCCCCAGAGTCCAGCCACACTGGCCTTCTGCTGTGTCTTTGAGCCTACTCTGCCCCTCTCTGTCTTGAGGCCTTTGCATCTTCTACTCCCTCTGTCCCTTCCGAGTCCTATGCAAACAGCAATTTCTAAAAAAGCCTTCCTTGGCCCCTTTATGTGCCTATACATCACCCTGTACATATTCTTGGTATTTCATGTTACCCTTTTAATTAGTTATTTAATGCCTGTCTTCTTCATTCCACCCTAAGTTCCATGGCAGCAAGGTAGGTGCATCTTTCCTATACTGCTTCCAGAACATTATGTGGCTTGAGTTGCGATGAGGCAGAGGTGCTTCCAGATGTGTGTGCAACACAGACTAAAGAAAACCAGTTGAACAGCTGTCAACTGGGGAGGGCCAAACCATTTCCCCATTCATTCCTTTGCCCAGTCACCAAATGCCAGAAGACACGTTAGTTGCAGAGTGAGGGTCCAGTCATCAACAAGACAACGCACACCAGACCACGCACAAGGCACAGTTCATGTGTCTTGTCCCCTACGGAGTCACTCCTTACTCTTTCATCTTCTGAGTTGAGCTATGGCTCCCTCCTTTGTGACCTGTACCTATCTCTCACCTTCGACCATGCTTGACTTCATTGATGTACCTGTCTTCCCCATTCACTGAGTGGACCCTGAGGCCTGCGGCCATTACCTGCTAATTGTGCACGTGCAGTGCCTGACACATTCCGTGCCTCCAGCACCCCTGGCACCGAAGAAATGACCGATGAAAGAATGGAAGAATGAGTGAAGCTACAGGAGACTCCTTCAGACAATCAGTCAGAGGCATGCCTGACCCCCTCCCCTCCACCCTATCCCAAACGTCCTGGGATCCCCACTCTGTTCCAACCACACTGACCCTGGCCCCTTGGACAGCATTAGGTGTCCTCTTGCACCGGCTATGTCTCCTACATAGAGAACCTTTCCCTTTGTCTAACTTCAATTCATCCTAGAGCTCTTGGATTAAGCAACTTCCTCCAGAATGCCTCCCCTGTCCTGACCTTCACCACTTTCACCCTCACCCTCACCAGTCACCAAACCCAGACTCAGCAGGAATTCCTGCCATGGCTTCCCATAGTTCCCAGGACTTCCCTACCGATGATCTGTCTTCCTCACTAGACAGTAGCTTCGCACAGATAGCCACCACATCTGTCTTGAATAGCAGCCCCTTGCCTGACACAGAGTAGGCTGTGAATGAATTTTTAAAAAATAAATGATTGGACAAACACTTAAGTGGAGACTGCATATAAATACAGAATTCGTCTAATAGCTTGCCTTCCATTGCATTACTTAAAATATATAGGCATTTTGCTGAGGGTCTGAGAAAAAAAAGGTGGATTACTTTTTTTAAAAGTTCACATGTGGAATTAATTTTTAAAACCAATTTTCATGTTATTCTCAATATCCAACATCGTTCTTGGCTATACCTACAGGCCTGGGTAATGAGGACTGGCGTTCAGAATGAATCAAAGATTAAATCGTGCTCAGCACATGTAAGAAAAATGGATTCTGACACTTCGTGAGGATTTTTAACAAGGGTTGGAACAAGAAAGAATTTCTAATTAACCCTCAGTTACCTAGAAAATTACATCCCTCACAGCCTTCATTCAGAAAAAATAGTGTACTGTGTGCATGATGAAGGGCCAGACAATTACGTGAGCGTGGGTGGGGCGTGGGAAGCAGACGTGGCACCGCGTCGGGCCTGTTACAAAAGTTACCACATCCAAACCTCACAGCCTCTGTGTGAGGTCAGTATTATCATCGTCACTGTTAGAACTGGGAAAACAGACTCAGAAAAACTGAATTTCTCAGATCGCATAGCTGATAAGGGCTAGAGACAGGATTTGAGTTCGCGTCTGTACGAATCCTGTGCTTCTCGCGGCCTCCTGACTTCCCACATGTCAAGTTTTAGATAACTGGGGGGAGTGCGCAATAAAGCCAACAATACTATCAAAGCACAGAGATTAGAAGCAGGCCAGAACGTGAGGTTCAAACCCTGAATCCGCCACTCATTATGTTTCAGACATATTACTTAACCTGCGGAAGCCTCAATTTCCTTGTCTATAAAATGGGGCGGTAATTGTACCTACCTCATAGCGTTGTTGTGAAGATCAAAGAGAGAATCCAGGTAGGGCATGTGGGACACACAGAAGCACAATGATGCCACCGTGAAGGAGCCTCTTAGCCCCAAGAATCAAATGGTTACAGGACGGGGCTGGGGTGACGACACACCGGAAGTCAAGTGAAGCCAGAGTCCAAAGCAGGTTCACTCTACATAATCTCAAGGCTGCTAAGGGCCTCGCACCAATGGCTCTTCATTCTTTTAAAAGCTCATTTGAGAAACACCAAACCACCCATGCTTATGTTGGCATCGACAGAAAATATTATGCGGAAAAACATACATATCGATGACTCAAAAAGTGATTCAGAAATCTCAGGCTCTAATTAGAGACATTTCAGAAATACCTTACTCGATTTCTTTTGCCTGCACCCCTTTCATGCATGCCCGAGTGATACAATAGAAAGCCATATCTGAATAAGTATAAGAACTCTTCCAATAAGTAGAAGAATTCTAAGTAATGGGAGTGCATCGAATCATAGTTTATTGGCAGTAGCTTTTTTTCTGAGTAGTACATAAAATCACAGTGAATGTTATAACCAACAGCATTTGAGATTTGATGAAATGCAATAATTTACAAACAGACATTTGGTGTTTCACCCATTTGTACATGTAGGCTGCCTGAAGAAGGCAGGCACCCTAAAGTATAAAGGACTGCTCTCATTTATGTCTCTAATATTTATGTCTCCAATATTTCCCAGAGCTAATTTGGCCACAAAAGGAGGGTGCAGAAAAGATACAAGGAAACAGGAAAGAGGATGAAAAAGAGAGGTAAGCGGTAAGAGTGTGGGACTGGAAGTAGGAGCCAATTTTGTATAATTATCATTTGTACACAGGGCCAACCCTGATGGGAATAAGTAATTAGAAGGATGACCCCAAGGCACTGTGAAATCCTCATTCATCCTACAAAGATTCTATCATGTTTACCACATATGTTTTAAAAAGAACGTAGATTTTGAGTAACTGACAAATTTGCAATGATTGGAAATAAAAGATTTTTCTGGTTAGTCTCAAATAACCAGGAACTTATAAATCTTGGGCATTCCAGTTGAATGAGAGTTGGTGGTAGTAGCTTCAGCTCAGAGATGGTCGCTGACTCCTTTGTGCCAGATCACATGACCTAGAATGCCCTCGTTGCCACTTCTGCCCTCTCAACAACCTCATTCCACCACCAACAGACAGGCACCAACAGGACTTAGAAGAACTGGGAACCAGTGTGAGAAGTCAAGACAGATTTTGGGAACAGAAAGAACCTTTTTATCTTTGCTGAAAAGAACCTTGGCAAAAGTCTCCCGCAGCCTTTTGCTTCTTTCCTGTGTTTCTATTGACTGTAAAATATGAGAGCTTCAAATGACAATGGATATCTTCATATATAAGATCAATGAGTATGCTTTTGATATTTGACGGCTCATTTATAACAAAGCCAAAGTGTTGCCTCCCACCTCCCAATCTGGAATAATTTGATTGCACAAGATAGGAAAACACCTCAGGGCCTGCTAACACAGTGCTTGTCTTCTGAAGGAGCTAAAGAAGAAATGTGCTCCGAACACGGAGGTCAGCCACGGTGACCCACTCACAGTAACTTCCTGCAGAGTCCAGGATCCTGGAGCCCACGTTCCCCACGGGAGCTCGGCTCCTTTTCTCTTCCTAAGACTGTACCGCAAACCTTCTCGCTTCCCTGCTTCTTTCCAAGTTCTTACTTTCCAATGACCAATAAAAAACATTGGCCATCCAGACATTCAATTCTTCCCTGAAAATTGCTTCATTTTTTCCATTACCAAATTGAACAGAAATGACCCCCAATGCCACCTCATCCTTTCAGGGACCAAGATTCCTTACTATCTTTGACATCCAGATCATCAACAGCCACTGATCACCTACAATGTGTAACAGCAGGTGCCTAGTTCCAGTATCACTAATGAATTTGTAGTATCCATCTGTTGAGAGACGTGGGAAGTCCTACCTTCTGTTTCTGATGACAGAGACCACTGGTGATCACCAATACTCATGTCTTCCTCTCTTCTTTGGCATATCGCCTAGTCTCCTTTCATGCAAGGGAAGCAATGGGATTAGTTTATGTCAATGAGTATGGTCAAAGTGACCCATACCGCTTCTAGGCCTGGCAGCCGAACCTCCTGCATAATTCTTCACGCTTTCTCTTCTTTTGCCTATTGGCCAGATACTAAGGATCTAGTGGATTACCGTGGTGAGATTGGTCAAAATGTCACCAATAGGTACATGGTATGGAGGGTAGGAGCGGGCCCTGCGTGGCATATGTGATGAGAGAGCCCTGGGATGGAAGAAGCCTGGGTCCCTGAGTGTTAATGTGGAGGAGAGCCCTCTGCCGATCCCCTTGGAAACATAGCATGAAGGACAAATGTACCTTTATCATGTTAAGCCAGTGAGATTTTAAGGTTTATCTGTTATAGAAGCTATTGCTGCTTACTCTATTCCTCCTTTTAGGGGACTCTTTTCTTTATTTTTTAAAAGATTTTATTTATTTTTAGAGAGAGGGGAAGCGTGGGAGAAAGAGAGGGAAAGAAACATCGATGTGAGAAAAACATCAATCAGTTGCTTCTCTCAGGCACCCCGAGTGGGGACCGAATCTGCAATGCAGGCATGTGCCCTGACCAGGAATCGAACCAGCAAACTTTCACTTTGCAGCACGATGCCCAACCAACGGAGCCACATTGGTCAGGGCCGGGTGGGAATTCTTTTCTAATACAGATTTTATATGTGCATAGAGAGTTTAAATGTTTCAATTGGGTTTGAGATTTTTTGAAAAGCAATGATCTGCCTTTGAATCAGGGGCAAATGCAATTTGCCAACAGTGGCCACAACTGCAAAGAGTTAATATAAAGGCCCCAATTAGATTCAGGGGCCTAATCAAGCAGTCCCCACGGAGCTCATTTCTTTCAACAAACAAGCGTGTTGCCAGCTCACAAAATGTTTGGTCCATACTGCCTTTCAGTTGAGCAGATGGGGGTTTTGATATAAATTGTGTTGGCATTTGCTACTCTGAAAATAGATTTCCTTTTGCTTGCTTCCAAACTCAGTTTTAAAAAGTGACAGTCAACAAGTCCCATTCCCTCCCTTTAGAAAGCAGGTCAGCAGGGCTACACCTCTGTTTCCTAGTAAAAAGTACAGAAATAAAGGATCCAAGCATCTCAGGCTTGGGGTGGGGGGTCTCTTGGGCTTTGCCTTGTTGCTGTCTTTTCAAATGCAGAAATCCTCTCTAGTGCATTCCAGAATGGAGCACTCAACCTGTGTTTGCTCACCCTCTTTGATGGGGAGCTCACCACTTGACAAGGTAACACCCTCTGGTGCTAAGGAGCACTACAATTAGGAAGCTGAAAAGGCCTCCACAGAAATCCCATTCTTTAGTCCCATATCTGCCCTGTAGAGCTACCTCCCCCAACATGCAATCCTATCTCTACATACAGGGTGGGGAAAAAAGTAGGCTTACAATCGTTTGTGTGGAAAATAATACAATAATTATTAAATAATGATATAAGAATAAACTGTGTTTCCTGGACTCAAAACTGCAAACCTACACTTCTCCACCCTGTATTGACCTTCAAGCATTGGAAGACAGAAGTGAAGGATAAACACTTATCTTTTTTCTTATCTCTGTCCCCAAATCCTCTCTCCTCCATTCAGCGTAATTCCTCAGAACACGGTCTAGCTCCTCCGTGGCCTGTGAAACTGCGGGGCCAGGGGCTAGCCACAAGTCTGGTAAGTAGGGAGAGGAATGGCGTCGCATCCAGTGTGCTCAGGACATTGTGGGTGAATGGAGTACAAATTGCCTCAGAGGACAACAAGGCCCTCCTAGGCTCCACTCAAGTTTACTGGGAAGAGAAAAATGAAGATAAGGAAGCAAGAACTTGAGCCTCATGGAAACCCTGGAATGGATTAGCACCATAACAGGATTTGAAACTGCAGGGTGATTCCAGATCCAATGCAGTTCTAACTGCGGGGACGCCTTAGCTGCCCCTCAGGGGCCGCAGTCCAGTCTGGGCTTCTGCTGCTCCTGGTCCCGCCCACCTACTGCCTAGCCTTCCATCCCTCCAGTCTTCTCAGCACCTGCTTACTCCTCCCTGGCTTACAATTCCCTTGTCCATGGTGCCTCTTAGCGTCTCCTGCCTGCTTCTTCTGTGAGTGTGCGGTCTGTGGCCTTTTCCCAAAATACTCTCTATGACTCAAATTCAACACTTCCACGGGGAGAGAACTTGATATTTTCACTTAATCACCATCAACCCAGTCACGCAAAGTGTTAGCGCAGGTTGTCATATCAGCTGCTGGCCAGCCTGCAGATGAGTTTGAATACCCTCCTCTGACCCATCAACAAAGAGCAGAGGGGTGGGTGGGCCACAGGAGATGAGGGCGGCCGTTTTCACAAAGGGAACTCTGTAAGGGTCTTTTTAGCAAGATGGGCCTCGCCTGGCTCGCCCTGTCTTGAACCACACTCTCAAACCCAGTCTTCACTTGATCTTAGCCAAAAGGCCGAGAAGCTCAAACCCAGTCTTATCAATGCATTTGACAGCCAGGTCACATGGTAAGCCTCCCAGTCATTGAAAAATCCCAACACCATGTTTTAACAAGCTGCTGCTAAGCCACCAGTCTCCACCCTGCACCTGTATGTGCAAATCTTTGCCTCTTCCATTTCCCCTTGGTAGATTTTGCTGATGATCTCAGGCCTGAAAATTCTCTATCAGAAGTTCTCTATCAGCCCTATCAGAACCCTGAAGAGGGGGAGTAGAATGAGAGGGTTGGAGTCAGCTCTGAGCTCTGCTTTGGCCAGAAACACAATTGAATTCTAGGTAAGAATTTATCAGAACAATGGTTTCTGAAACAAAAATAAAATCTGAAAACCAGGGAGGCCAGGCCTCCCTCAGGCTTCTGTGCTCTGTGGTAAGTCTCATTTTTCAGGGCCTGGAAATGCATGGGGCCCACAACCTTTCAGGCCTCTTCCTGGGGCAAGCTGCAGCCACGGGGCCACTCCACGGCCCTGTCGTTGCCCCAACAGTCATTAAATGCTGCAGAGAGCAGGAAAAATGACTGCGACCTTCTTGCCTCGGGAAGCAACAGCCCGCTGTGCTGCTTCAGGCCTGAACCGGCACCAACCCAGCATGACTTGAAGGGATGAGCTGTCCATCCTGGGCACCATCAGACCACTGTGGGCAGAGGGACCACAGGTACCACTGGCTGTTGGCAGTTTCCAGGCAGGAGCTGAGATGCCCCTCCGCCTACACGTCTATGTTGCTTTTAATAAAGATAAAATAAGGCAGAAGTGCATTGGAAAGGTTTAACAGGCTATGGAAGGGTTTTATTTTCCTGCTGTGTCTGATTCTTGGCTAAAGCCTCAAACTAAAGATAGTGGGTAACAAATAGCCCATGTTCTAGAGAATGCTTGCCACATCCCCACCACATCTTCCCGAAAGGTGGCAATACTGGATCTGAGGCGTTTTCTCTGTTCAGATTGCGTAGGAGGGGAGAGAGAAAGGCGGTGATTTCCACCCTCAGCCCTCACTGGCCTCCTGAGGGGCCCCAGGAGAACCACGCAGAGTTGAGGACACGTGAAGGAGGGGAGACTGGCTTCTTGCTTCCTTCAGCTGATGTGTGCTGAGTTCCCAAAACTTGTAAACATAACTCCTTCATGTTAATGGAACAGACAGAAGTGAGAAGGTTCTTGGGAATTCAATGTACCTCTGGGAGTGTAAGTAAAATGAACCCTGCTGCCCAGAGCTGAGGCTGCCGTGATGGCAGAGCAGGGGAATAAGAGTCAGCAGAGGTTGGCTGCTCACTCATCTTTTAGCAGGGCAAGTGCGTACTGTCCACACAGGACAGAGAATCCTGGTGAAGTCCACGGGGCTGCAATTGTCTCAAAAGGACCCATCTGAAGAAGGCTGTGGGAGAAGGGACTGAGGTGGGGCAGGACCAAAGAGGTCTGCTGGGGGTGGGGCAGGCCAGAGGAGCCCCGAGGACCCACCGAATGCCCCAGGGAGGAGGAGGCTTTGGGAAACTGCCCTGAGGGAGGTTAAGTGGAGAGCTGAACAAGAAGTGCAAAGTGCAGGAAGAAGCCTCTGCTTTGTGTCCTGTGTCCCTACCCGACCCTGAGGAGCCTGAGCCAGGGGAGTGAGGGAGGGAGGCTCGGGAAGAGCGGAACAAAGGGAATGAACACACAGAGAGCGGCCCCCTTCCCCAGTGCTGTTTGCTGGGCTCCACACCAGGTTGGAGCTGATGGGAGGGATCAAGCTTTAAATTGCATATCACATTAAAGTTTTGATTTAAATTGGATTAGATGTTCAAATAACTTGAGATGAGACTTCGTTTTAAAGCCAGAAAGGGACTGGTAACTAGGATTGTCACCAAGTGACGGGGAAGTGAGATCGAAGGCATTGGCGGGAGAGAAACAATGTGCTGAGTCCAGGCCACGGGAGAAACGGGATGCAGAGTCTTGGACTCACCGTCACCTTCCTCATCTCAGATTCCTCCTCTGTTAAATGGAGGTGGCAATATCCGCCTCCCAGAGGAGTGTTAAGATGCAAATGAAAGCATCTATGTCGGCGTACGAAGTGTCTGGCCCGTGGGAGTGCCCAGCCAACGTCTGCCTCACTGAACAGGGGTCCCTCCCGACAATCTCTGAACCAACAGACTTCTAGAACAGCAGAGCCGAAGAGGCTGTGGAGAGCCACGGTCCACATCCTCACACAACACCGGACAAAACTGAGGTTCAGAGAGGCTGGAGTCCGGCTGCCTGAGGTCACCCCCTGGGTTAATGGCAGAGTCAAAATCAGGATCCAGATCTCCAGACCCCAGAGCCAGCCTTCTTTCTACCAAGCCCCCGGGGCTCTCCTGTCATAGCTCAGCGGAGGTCTGTTGATCGACTGATTGACACGTGACATAGGCCCGGCTCCCCTGGCTATGCCAGGAACTGCCAGATAATGAATGCACTGGCACAAGCTTTCCTTCACCCAGCACACTGTTGCCAGGAAGTGTGAGGGGAGCGGATATCAGCCTGGAAACCACCATCTCCATACTCACTGAGCTCCCAGCCCAACAAGGGAGGCAGAACCCTGGGTGCGCCTGGGGTTTCACAGAGGGCCTCATGAGCTTGTGCAATGGAGGGAAAAAGATGGCGGCCCATTCGGGATTTTCCCCTGCCCCCTTCTCCCCAGGAGACCTCTCTTTTAGAGGTACCCAGTTGTGAGTTCCCTGGCCCTATAATCAGGCTGGCCTCCCTCAGGAAGTCCTCCTTCACCTGACTTTTGCCTACAAGTACCTTCTCACACTGCACACAAGTCAAGGTTCGTAAACAAGAGCTTTCTTGATACAGATGAAGAAAAAGGATCACATGGCAAAGCGTTTCCCAATCCTTAGTTTGCACATCTCTGCTTGTTTCATAATTTAACAGTCCTGCCAATCAGCCCTTCTCTTCCCACCCTGATTCTCTGCTTAGAAATGTTCACAGCAGGAAGCCGAGTGCAGGTGGCGGTGAGGAGAGGTGACCTAAGGCACAGGGCTTCCCTGAAGAGAACAAAGCAAATAGATCTCGAGGTTTGGTCAGGGTACTCAACTTCACATTTGAGGGCACCCTTTACCCAGTGGTCTCAAAGCACTTGGGAAGAAGGACATGAGGTGTATTTTTTAAAAATCAGGTAATTTAAGTCTGAATTCAGTGTTCATGTAAGTAATACCAGGGATAAGCATTTACCCTTTTGGGTGCAAAACCTATTAAATATAGCCAAGACAGTACAGTGGCTTGAATGTGTCAAGGAGGCAATTCCTGGTGATGGCTGATCAGATGCCCTGTCTGCAGCTGGCAGAACTCTCAGTGGCTCCCAGAGCTCGGCACCGAAGGACCGCCACCACACAGCCCCTTCTAAGCCAAGGGAGGCAGAGGGCAAAGGCTTCAGGACACACTGGGAAATGATGAGAAGGAAACCGTGGAAATGAAAATGTATTTTAAAAAGACAACACACCTACACTTACCCTATTGCTTGCTATGTTCAAGGCAATGATAGTCTAGTCTTAAACCAGAGATTGCAAATCAGGGGTCCACAGACCAAACCTAATTCACGTGTGTGCTTTGTTAGGCCAACATAATGTGTACGTATGTGATTTAAATTTAGTTGCCAATATTAAATCAGAATATTTAACCAAAAAATCTGACTTCTGGGTTTATTAAATACTTGTAATATATCAAAGATATAAATATTAAAAAGGACACTATTATTTGAGAAAAAGTCATTGGAGAATTCTTTTATAACCTCAACATAAAGAAGGCTTTTATAATTTGGACCCAGGATCCTGATGTTAGAAAGGAAATAATCAATAAATTTAACCACATAAAAATCAAAAACACCATAAACAAAATAAAAAAGACAACAAACTAGGGAAAACTGCAATTCATTTTGCACAGGCATAATCTCTAATACATAAAGACTTCAAGAAATCAATAAAAAATCAACAACCCAATAACGAAGAGGCAAATGATAGAAACTGACAGTTCACAAATAATGAAATACAAGTGGTTTAAAAAAAAAAAGATGTTCAACTCCATTCATATTTTTTTTTAGATTTTTTTTTTTTTTGACAGAAGGGAAGGAAGGGAGAGAGGGAGAGAAACATCAATGTGTGGTTGCCTCTCAACGTGGCCCCCACTGGGGACCTGGCCTGCAACCCAGGCATGTGCCCTGACTGGGAATCGAACCTGTTACCCTTTGGTTCACAGCCCATGCTCAATCCACTGAGCTACATCAGCCAGGGCCCCATTCATATTTTTTTAATCCTCATCTGAGGATATGTTTATTGACTTTAGAGAGAGAGAGGGGGAAAGAGAAGGAAAGAGAGAGAGAGAGAAACATCAATTGGTTGTCTCCCATTCGCGCCCCAACTGGATCAAACGGCAACCTAGGTATATGGCCTGACTGGGAATCGAACCTACAACCTTTTAGTGTATGGGACAACTCTCCAACCAACTGAGCCACCCAGCCAGGGCTCTATTCATAATTTTTTTTTAAACAAAATATTGAGATGCCATTTTCCAAGTGTTGAAATGGCAAATATCCAAAACCTTCGTAACACACTCTGTTGGCAGAGCTGCGGGAGGCTGCGGGAGGCTGCATTTCCTCCTCCGGGAAGTTAAACAACCATTTCGTGGCACAGTCCCGAAGCCATTTGATGTTCGATCCCACATCCCAGTGACTAGTGCCCCCGGAAGTTTCATACCTGGATTCTGAAGATGGAAACAGGAACTTCGGCTCCTATTTGACATTTAACTTGAACATGTTGCTCTCCTATAATTAGGCCAAGGTTCTAGTTAAAAGTAAAAGGGTTTCCCCAGTAATCCTGGCTGCATGTGCTCTTCTATTTCTCATTCAAAGAGGGAAGAAGGGGAGAAGCAGCATGAGGAAGGAGAAAGTCTAGCACATTTGCAAGCTCAGAGCACTAGGAGTCCAGTGGCGTTTCATATGCATTATCTCATTTCTTCCCCCAAACAAGCCCAAGCTCATTGCCATCCTCTTTTTGTAGGAGAGGAGACAGACCCAGAACAGCCATTGACCTTTTTAGACAGGTGTGGACAGGAAGGAGATGAACAAAGGAGCCACAGCTTGGGTCTGCAGGAGGAAAAGCTTATTTTGATATGGGTCATTTTGGATGAATGAGTGAAAGAAACTCTGGAAGCTAAGGGTGTCCTGGTCAGCTGCCAAGACATCTCAATCACATTGTAGTGGGGTGCCACCCCAGGAATTCCACCTGTGCTTTTCTTTAATCCTCTTCTTTAGGGAGAGGGGTGCCAAGACCAGTCTTCAATGGCCGCACTGTGTGAAGAAAATAGCAGAAGTGAACCCCTTAAATGCCATTGCTTCCTCCGATTAGAGGAAAAAGCATGCCTGAGCCTTTGCACTGCATAAATCATTAAGTTCCTGGACAAGGTGGTGGGGGTGGAGGCTCAGATAGGACCTCAGGAGGGACACAAATTTCCTGCTAATACAGTAGTTGGGGGAGTAGTCAATCAATTCATTAGAAAACAACAAATGATAAGGCTGTGCTCTGAGACTGTGGAGAGGTTCTCACTGGGTGTTTGGTTTCCCTTTCCCCACATCCAGAATCATATTCTGCTCTTGGAAGTTTGCCATGAAAGACACTAGATTCTTGCTGACGTGACCCTCCTTGTTAATGGAACCACTTGCGGGTAGATGTTATCCTTGGCAAGGGATTATCTTTGGAAACCAGGGATTAGAGTGAAAGGCCAATATTTTCTCTGTAACCAAGGAGCATCTCTGATTTATTTCTTCACGGAGTCCTTCGTGGAGTATTGGGTTGTGATGGCAGAAATTCCCAGAGAAGGGTGATGGGGAAGAAAGCCATTCCATGGCCTGGGAAAGCGGAGTTTCTTCGGAGACTGCCAGCAGCATCTCTTCATCCCAGATGCCTCCCTCGTGACCCATCGGGGCACATCTTTGGGAAGTAACAACGCTTTATATCCAGAGCTTGATGCAAACTGTTTTTGTGGGATGCTCTGGTCACCGACTCAAACCGCTGAGAAAAGGGGAGGGCAGACAGGAAGCTGTCAGATTTTGCAGAAAACCACATTCCCGGAGTCTCTCCATACCCAAACTTGTGTTTCCTTTCACCGTTACTCAAAATCACTGAGCTGGTGTTATCAAAATAATGCATGTCTCTGAAATAGTGCAACTTTAGCTAATCATACCTTGCTACATCAGAGCCCTCAGTAACTCAGAAGCTATCTAGTTCCCTCTTTCCATCTGTCATTAAAACAAAAGAGCAAAAGACCAGAGATCCACTTCATCTCAGGGCTTTGGACATTAACTTTTAGTAGATGTCTTAGGCTTGACATCAATAATAAGGAGCCATAAGAATTGATGTTCAGAGTTACAGACCTGGGGTCCTTTAATACCTTCAATCATCAAAAAGAAAAAGAAAAAAGAATTTGATATGAGTCTCACACTCCACGAGAGTACGAAAAAGAACTTGGAACTAACAAGGGCTGAAACCAAACGGGTTTCCTGGATAAGCATCCATTACCCAGAGCCATCCCTGTCCCCAAGGTTAGCAGTTCACAGAAGTGGCACTCTAACTGCCCATTGCTGAAGGCATGTTTCTTGGCCAGTATTCTGTGACATAAAGGACCAGGACTACACGAAGTGCACAGCAGACCAAACTGCAGAGATGTTGTTCTAGTTAAGACTATAACCAACTGGGTACATGTCCTTCTAACCCTCTGGCTCTCAGAGGATTACCTGTACGACGGGCCCATTGAATCAGCACAGGCTGACCTTGGAAGAGAGGAGAGAGAGACTGGCGGGGCACGGAGGGCTTACACAGTTAGAAGAAGGACAAGGCACTTTTGAAGAAGGGCAGAGCATGGTTAAAGGCATGGCAGCGGTGAAGTATGTTGCTCTTTTCCTTAAACTTGGTAACCTTCTCCCTACTCTTTTTTTTTTTTTTTTTTAGATTTTATTTATTTTTAGAGAGAGGGGAAGGGAGGGAGACAGAGAGGGAGAGAAAGAGCAATGTATGGTTGCCTCCCACGTGGCCCCCACTGGGGACCTGGCCCGCAACCCAGGCATGTGCCCCAACTGGGAATCGAACCGGGACCCTTTGGTTCCCAGCCCGCGCTCAATCCACTGAGCTACACCAGCCGGGCCTACTCTTTTTGGATATCGATTGGCTATTATGTTCTTCAAACATGACTTTTCCTTTCTTCTTCATATGTCTAAATTCTCTGCATCTTTAAAGATCCAGTGAAAAGTCATCTCTTTAATTTCTCTTCTACAAATAATTTCTGCACTGAATTATTCCAGCACTAATTTGTACCTCTATGATGATTCTTATCATTATGCCTTATGTTAAAATATTCCATACCAAATTGTGATCTCCTAGACACAGGCTGAATTCCACATGTGTGTACCTGATAATGCCTGTCAGAACGCCTTGTGCAGGGTAGGTGCTCAAATTACTGTAGAATGAATGAATGAATGAATGAATGAATGAATGAATGAATGAATATGAAATTCCATAATATCTGGACACAGCAAAGTGCTTCTGGTTTAACCTAAATACTTTAAATATTTTTATTTTGAAATTCTGCTTAGATCTTCATTTAGAAACACTGGAATAATCCCATTCCAAATTCTATGGCTTATTTAGCTATGGATCCCACATTAGACCACTTCTTTCATTTCTGACATCAGCTCTTCGATGAGGGTTGCAACGGCGCTCTTCTCACAGCTCTCAAACCAATGTCCCTGACAACACTTCAGCCCAAGCCCGCTGGGAAATTTTAATTCTTCTCTTTCGGCCCCACCCCAAGAACCCCAAACTAAGAGAACAACTGAGTGATCTTTGTTCAACACAAATAAAGAGGAGAACAATACCCATGGCTCCTTAAAGCTGCATATTAGCCGCACTGCAGAAAGTATCTCATTGATATTAATGTGCTTACAGCTTATTACACAAAAATTAATTAAAAATTGAATAAGGCCAGAGCTCAAAATTCGGCATGTCTAATTTCCCTGACAAAGTAGCTCATGCAGTGAATAGCTAAAATTCTAAGATCATTAGTTTATCACAGCACAGCATTTAGGATCACCCCTTTCGTGGGAAGTGGGGGGCTGTGTGGCTTTATAGGTGCTCCACTAACATGTCATCTTTGGGGAGGGGAGGCAGAGCTAAATGGGCTTCATACTATTTTATGATTCTCAGCTCAAGCTTCAACCCCTAGGGGAGTGCCCTGTTATTTCCGAACCGCAAATGGCCCATCTCAGACAAGATGGGAAAACCTGCCAGAAGTCTCCAAGGCCCCAGATATCCCTGAAGACTCGTGAGTAACTCAGAGGGAGGAAACCTCTGCAAATCGAGTCTAGCTGACTGCTACCTCCTGGCTCCCTGTCACTTCTGCTCCCCAGCTCTGCTCCCTGGGGGTAGCTGCGTAAAGTAGAAAGATAATGAACACTGGAGTTAGACAGCCATTATTAGCAAGCAACTTCTACCTCTGAGCCACAGTTCCTCCCACCATACCTGCCTTATAGGGTTGTGTCAAGTGCCAAACAAGGTTACGTGCATGCCGCACCTGGAGCAGAGTAGATGCTCAATAAATGCTCTCCCCACGTGAGATAGAACCCAGTTTCAGTCCAGCGGTTCAGCAGCTTCATTTACTTCCCCACAACATAAAATATTCACAAGCCTCTTGCCTGTCAAGTTTCCTGGACAGTAAATCCTTGACGGAGAGAGCTGTGTTGCATTCAGGATGTGTTCCCAGCACCCGGCACACAGAGCGTGGTGCACAGTTGTTAGTTGATAAATGTCTATAGGATGAAATGATTTCATGGAAAACAGCACCAGTTGTTGGGTGCTTCCCACTTCCACTTTACACATATTAGCTCATTAAATCTACACCAGCCCTCAGAGGTAGATACTGCCTCTGTTTTACAGTTAAGGATACAAAACCTCAGGAAGCTTTGGTGCGGCAACTTTGTGGAGGTTACACAAATGATAGATTAACCCCATGAAATGGCTTCTATTCTACCTTTTAAAAAACACTAGTGAGTATATACTATGTGTGAGGCACTGAGCTAAATAAACACCCTACACATATTATCACTTAACTGTCACAATTTTGTGAACTAAGGGAATTACAGATAGGGAAACTGAGGCTCAGAAGGGTTAAGTAACTTGCCCACAGTTCTCAACCATTTTAGACTTGCAACAATGGCCATTTCGCACGGGCCAACCTGGTGTTAAAAGGAAAGCCAGGACCCAAACTCGGGCCTCTCCACACCCAAGCCCCCGAGGTGTGACTGTGCCTCTTGAGTGCATGAATCAATGATGAGAGGAGGGGAGTGGGGAGGAGAACAAGCAAGCAGGAGAAGAGAGAGGGAAGAGGGAAGAAGTTCAGAAACACTCCAACTACCTGGGTACTTCCTACAAGGCCAGATCTTCCCGAAACTTCTGTGCAATTGCCACTGTGGAAACGCAGCTGGTCTGCACAGCTGTGCTCCCAGCCAGTGTACAAAATGCCAAAGGCAGGCCTCTCCTTTGAGCTTAGTCCAGGAAGGACTGACCATGTGGATGCTTTCCCGCTGGATGGGGACAGGGGTCTCCAGTGCCCACCCATCCCAGGGCCCCAGGCCGGGGCCACACACTTCTGGGGCTGGTGTCCCAGGGGAGCTACCCCCCCTTGCTCTCCGGGGCAGCGGCAGCAGTCTCGCCCTCTGGTTGGCAGCCCGTGAAGTCGGCCAGACCCAGCTGACTGTGCCACTGGTTCACTCGCAAAGGCCTTTTAAAATCGCTGGTGCTCGCGCCACAGGAAGTCAGGCCAGCCCAGCGAGGTCCAGGTAGACCAGACCACTGCTCTTCTCCTGCTGGCACCTCGCCACTGGTGCAGGGACTGACGTGCAGAACTGAGATGAGAAGGGATGGTCCTTCGAGGAAAGAGAATGGGGATGGGAGCAAAGAGTCCTGGGTTCCAGGTCTGGCTCTGCCTCTGTCTGTTCTATTCAGTGAGTTCCCTTCTCTCTCTAGAGCAGAGACTGACAAACTGTGAACCTGGGGCTTGTTCATCTCTTTTAAGCCTTATAAACTCAGTCATGCAGGTATAAGGTTTTTCATTACAGCTCAGAGAGGTTAACTGACCTGTACAGTGTCACACAGGAAAAAAAAGGGGGGAGTTGGAATGTGACTCCAGGTTGATCTGACTTTGAAACCTACATGCCTGCCACTGCCCTGTCAGGGACTCTGCTCTGTCCTTCGCAGTAAGGAATGATGGTCATTACCTCAGCCTCCCATGGTTGGGGTAAATCTGTCCCTTAAGACAAACTGTCTCTTAAGGCACTTAATGGGCTCCCAAGGGCAATATTAACATTAGGAGTCAGGATTACTATATTGTTCATCCCCCCACCTCAGGCCTCAGTTTCCCCACTGAGAACCGAGGGAGCCAGATTGTTGTTTCCCAACCTTCCACTTTGGTGATTTTATGTCATACATACTGATACTTAATGTTTGACTTTAAACTGAGTTTAAATCAAGTGGTTTTTAAAAATTTAACGTAATCCTAGGCAATAATACACATAGAATCAAGGATTTAATGCACCGACTCTATTCTTTCCTAATGCACAGCAGAATACATTGATAATTAAACTACACATGTTCATTCAGGTGGCACCTAGGAGCATGCCCTCAGAGGCAAGTGAGCCATGTTTGGGGGAATGCTGACCTCCCTGACCTCTACGCTTCTATTTTTCTCTTGCTCTAGGGGTGCCAGCCCCCGTCCCTCTGCCTGGAGGTGTCTCTGAGCCTTGGTTCTGTGTCATCTCTGAGCTAGCTGTGTGGTGTAGTCTTCTGTGAGGGACGCCGGGCTGGCAGGGAAGCCTCTGTGTGACGGGAACCTGGACGGCAGCAGCTAGGTGAAGGAGGCTGAAGTTGCCCTCTGAGAACCCGGAACTGGTTTCCAGCTGGGATGCCACCAGAGAGGAATGGAGTGCCTGGGGCAGAAGGCTGGGGAGCGTGAAGAGGTGGCGAGCACCCAAGGGGCAGGGTCCCACCGGGCCATGAGCCCTTCTGCCAGCAGCCACAGCATCAAACCCAAGTTCTAGCTTCCCGCGGTGCGAGGCTAGGGAGACAGGTGGCCATTGCCTTCAGGGACAGCAGCATCCTCAGGGGCCGAATTGCAGGGGGTGGAGGAGGGGCGGCAGAGGCCCCACCACACCCTGCCACACAGTGTGGAAATCATCTGTTTGGTTTAGCTCGTTAGCTTAGCTTTTCTCTGTAGCGAAACGTGAGGACAGTGAAATGCACAGACACCAGTGCACAGGTGGATGAATTTTCAATCACTGAACACACCTATGTATCAGCGCCCAGATAAAGAGGTAAAACACCAGCCGCACCCTAGAAGCCCTCTCGTTCTCCCTTCTAGTCACTGTCTTGCCCCTAGGGCGAACACTGTCCTCATTCCTAATACCAGAGATTGGTTCTACCTATTGGAACTTTTTACAAATGCAATCGCACCTGGGTTGTGTTGCGCCTGAATTACTTCGTTCAACACTATTGCACGTAGTTTTCACTTGTTTATTCTCATTGGTGTGTGATAGTCCGCTGTGTAAATGTATTACAGTTTATTCATGAACTCTTAATGGATATTTTGGCTGTACTCTGTTTTGGCTGCTGCAAATAATGTTGCTATGAACATTGTGTAGATCCTATGGCTCTTGCTTTCATTTCTCTTGGGTGCGTAGCTGGGAACGGAAGAGCTCAGTCACAGTGTGTGTCCGTGCTCAGGGTGAGTGGGCGCTGACAGTTTTCCAGAGTGGCCGCACCCCGTCCCCTGCCCCCAGCAGTGTGTGAGAGCTTCCGCGGCTCCACATCCTTGCCATTTTTTATCTGTTTAATTTCATTCATTCTGGTGGGGTGTAGAAATCACCTGTCTTTTGGTTTTAACCAAATTGTAAAACAGGCACACAGGGTCATTTCTAAGTAACAATGTGGTGTAGCAGACCCTGTCTGGGCCCTGAGTCTGAAGACCTAGCCTTATGCTCACTCCACAGCTACTAACTTGATGGCGCTAGGAAAGAATCACCATGGGTCTCTGTAAAGCCCCTACTCAAGCCCTTGCTCATTCATCTGACCCTCACAACGCTCTGGTGAAGGCAAAGAAAGAATTATTCTCAAGAGCTTAACTCAAGTCAGACACAACTTGCTGAGTAGCAAAGACAAAATTTAGGTCTATCTTCTGATTCCAGTCTAGCATCCTCTCACTGAGTTTACAAGAGGGGACCCAAAAAACTGGAATTTATTTATTTTTACATGTTTAAACTTCGGTAAGAGCATTGAAGTACTCTTCAAAACACTCTCCATTTGATGCAATGTTCCTATCAAGACGTTTTCCATTGCTCAAAACAGTTTTTGAATTCGTCGATTTAGATGCCTTTTAGTGTTTCTGCCATTTCTTGTTTGTTTCACCTCTTCCACATCAGCAAAACATTTCCCTTTGAGGACTTTTTTTATCCAGGGAAACAACAAAAAAAGTCTCTCAGGGCGAGATCAGGTGAATAGAGAGGGTGGGACACAGGGGTCATGCTGTTTTTTGGTCAAAAACTGCTGAACATTCAGCCTGGTGTGCGCAGGTGAACTCATAAATCACCCATCTTGAAATGGGCAAATGCATTGAAAGAGTCTTCAAAAAAAATTCACTGAGCCAAATGCAGCCTCTCACAACAACACCGGCTGGCACACTGATACAGGTGGGTTCCTATAACACTCACCTAGCGGGGAAAACCTGTATTGTGAGAGGCCAGCCCTCCAGAAGATAATTCTCATGGGGGGGTCACCTTCGTATAATGACTCTATTCACTCATTCTCCATTTCTAAGAAGTCATTAAAACACACGACCTCTGATGTTCCTTCCACTTCACATATGGTGGACTCATTTATTTCCAAATGTGTGAGTGGTTTACTCATTCAGTGTATGGCAGGTCCTTGCTCAATCCTAAGGGGAAATTGATCCCAGCTCATCTGGAGAAGCAGATTTTCGAAGGTGACAGATACGTAGCAAGACAAAGAGTGAATAGAGATGATAGCTTAGTCATTGAAATGGCAAAATGTGCTCTAGAAACACATTTTATTATTCAAGATTTCCAGCAAATAAAGACAATCCAGCCACCCACTCATCCATGCATCCAACCAATAAGCCATGTCCCTACCCATCCATTCAACCGTCCTTCCACCCTTTTATTCAACAAGCACCCATTGGACACCTTCTCTGTCTATCCCCATACTAGTTCTGGGGTTGCAGAAATGAATCAGAAACAGTCCCTGCTCTGAAGAAACTCTCAGTCTACTCAAGTGTCTCATCTTTTTTTTTAAAGATTTTATTTATTTTTAGAAAGAGAGGGGAAGAGAGGGAGAAAGAGAGGAAGAGAAACATCAATGTGCGGCTGCCTCTCGCATGCCCCCTACCAGGGACCTGGCCCGCAACCCAGGCATGTGTCCCAACCAGGAATCGAACCAGCGACCCCTTGGTTCTCAGGCCAGCACTCAATCTACTGAGCGACACCAGCCAGGGCTCAAGTGTCTCATCTTATACATGCTTTTCTATACTCTCAGTAGAAAGCAAGGGCCTTATCTCCCATCTGTCACTCCTAAATCATTTATTACTAAGACTGGTACAATGTATGGCCAAGATATATTTGATGAGTGACCTGTTCATACCTGAGAATCCACCCCCGCCCCCCCGCTGCCAAAATTTGGAATGTTCATTTCTATCATTCCACATTTCTTGTCATTGGACTAAGAACCAGGTCTTGGAGGCTTTCCTGCCCTGGCCGCTTCCTCATCCTAACCAGAATGCAAAAAGGCAGGGGCACAGCCTCCTTTCTCAGCAGCCTGATGGGTGCAAATGGCTCGGGAACAAGTTCACCCACGTTCCCTGGAGAATGATATTCAGGAGATGCTTCCATATCGACACGTGTCCCAGGTTTTCTAGTTGGCGTGTGAAGGATTTCTGCAATGGTTTTGATGAGGCTCACCGGCAGTGCTTTGCTTTTTTTCTCTAAAGATAGCAGGAAAGCAACATGTTTTCTTAAAAGCAAATACTTGTCAGGCAGCATTTCATCAACAACAAATGAACAGAATATGGTTCAGAGAAGGTGGGCAGCTTGCAGACAGGGGACATAGAAGAAGGGCGAGGGAACGCCAGACTCCAGCCCAATGCCAGGCCCCCGCAACGCCACCGACCCCGAAACCTCCAGGGCTTAGTCCCAGCATTCAAGGCCTGTGTCTGCCATCATATCCATACACTCTCTCTTTTTCTTTTTTTTAAGATTTTTATTTATTTATTTTTAGACAGAAGGAAATGGAGAGAGAAAGAGAGGGAGAGAAACATCAATGTGTGGTTGCCTCTCACATGACCCTCACTGGGGACCTGGCCCGCAACCCAGGCATGTGCCCTGACTGGGAATCAAACCAGCGACCCTTTGGTTCACAGCCTGTGCTCAATCCACTGAGCTACACCAGCCAGGGTCTCTCTCTCTTTTTTTTATTTGCACCCAGTGACAGGGCATCAGCCTTACCTCCCCACCTCCTTTACCTTCCAAATATCATTAAGCACCTAGTCCTACAAACCATCTATCTCTGGAAGCCACACCCTGCTCTCATTCCCCGTAGCCACCACTGAGGCCAGCCACCACCGTCCTCCTGCCTGGACTCCCACAGCAGCTGCCTAACTGGTCTCCCTGACTCCACTTTGACTCTTCAGCCACATAATAAATGCAAATATGATCATATCGCCCACGTTCACCCTTACCCTCACTCCCACCCCCTATCATAAATCCTCCGATGGCTTTGCATGGTGCTCAGAAAAAATGCTCTGAGTCCTTTTGAAGGTCTGCAAGAGCCTCCACAGTCTGGCAGCTGCCTCCCTCTCCAGCCTCATCTCGGTCCCTTCTCCCAGGGACTTGTTTGGCTCCAGATCCAAGGTCTTTCAGTTCCCTAAATATGCTCTACTCTCTCCTGCCATCAGACCTTTGCATATGCTGGTCTCTATATGGAATGCCTTATCCCTGTCCCTCATCACCCCTACTCATCCCTGAGTAAGAGCTTCAGCTTGGATAACACTTTTCCAGTGAATGCTTATCTGGGGCCCAAGCACGAGGTGATCAGTCCCCGCACTGTGGGCCTCACGGCACTGCATGCTCCCCTTTGGAAATGCTCCTCCTGATGGTAATTCTCTCTGTGTCTAGCCTCCCTCCTAGATGGTAAACTCTCTGAAGGCAGGCACTAGGTAGACCCTCTCCACTGTCAGTCCTCAGAGCCTGACATGCAGCCTCCCAGGTAGGAGGCTCTGGATAAACACTGATGAATTGGGAGGTTAGTTAAGTGATAGACTGGTTGGTTCATTGAAAGCACTGAGCTTGGTGTCAGAGTCAGAGGAAAGTTTTATAACAGAGACCGGGGTTCCTTTCCAAACTCCAGTCTATGGGCACAAGCCTCTCCGAGCCTCAGTTTCTTCATCTTTATGTTCATGATAGAAATACCTGCCCTTCCTGCCTCATAAATGTTGCACCAACAAATGAGGTACCAATTGAGAGTATGCTTCACAAAATGGAAATGTGCCCACTAGGGCAGACCCAGCGGCGCGGCTGTGCTCTGGGGTAAGTCTCTTCTCCGGTCCTTTTCTCACCCAGATGGGAGAGAACCTTCTCCACATGCCCTTGCCCCGTTCCCCATCCCTTAGTACATTTTAGGGCACCTTAGAATTCAGCTAAGAGCCTCTTGATAAATAATAAATAGGACACAATGAGGAGGAGAAAAGCTCAAAGAGGTTTACAGGAAACACAAGAGAAACACACAAACCACATTCACACACACACACACACACACAAAGCTCCTGGTCCCCTGTGTCCCTGGGTTCTTGTAATGAAGGAAAAAGACCTATACATGCGGGAAGGAGGAGGAAATGCTATTGATGGCATGTAGGTAGAAAACGCATTCTTGTTGCTACGAGGTCTTTTAGATGCGCCATAACCCAGTGGCTTTCAATTGCTTCAGGAGTTCAAGTGCGTTCACAAGGTCATTGGAACTGAAGCACCTTTTGCTGCTAATGTGATGGTTTTCAAAGTACAGATCCCCGTGGTTCAGCAGCAGCATCACCTGGGAACTTGTTAAAATTCAGATTCCCTGGCCAGAAACTGTGGGGCTGGGGCTTGCACAGCCCTCTGGGCGATTCTGCTACACACCCACACCTACTGTGCTAATTGGCCAGAGGAAAAGGAAAGCGAATGCGAGATGGGACAGAGGCTTTCGGGGGTGAGGGGGCGTTCCCCCTGGCCCCACCAGCACGGGCTCCCCTGTATCTCAGACTAGCTGAAGGGAGATTTGATGTCAACCTGCTCTGTGCACATATCCTTGATTCCCCTCGCTGCCAAAATAAAATGAAAGAAAATAAGTGGTCCTGGAACTCAGGCAGAGCCTTGAAAACATGGGCTCTGAAAGCAAACACGTCTTCATGCCTGTCTACCCTTCTTCCTCCCCCGTTACCTCTGGAAACACTGGCTACAGGGATGAATTGCACGGTCTCTAAGGGGGTCTCGCAACTGAGAGGAGGGAAGGTTATGAGTGATGGGGGGAAATTGTGTTGACTTTTAAGTGTTTCAGTGTTTGTATTTACCTCCACCTGCTAAGGAACATCCTGCATTGCCATTTTGGTTTTCCCATTCCCTCCATTAAAGAGTATCACTTGCGAGGGGAGAGGCTACATCCATAGACATGTGGAAGGAATAGAGAACATACAGAGGGAGGAAAGAGACGGAAAACCCTTGCACATTATGTGCAGTGAGATTTGGGGTTTGGGGCAGAGAGAGGGGTTGAGAGGAGCTGTGGGATGTAAGGAAATTGGAGGGGAGGGAAAAGGGAATTTGCTAAGCATTGGGGTAGATTATAATGAGCATCTTTGGTGTCCCCAGGACATGGAAATAATGGATTTTAGTTACTTTTTAATTTGGATTTAATTACTTTAAAATTTTAATTTTGATTGTTAATCCTCGGGTACAGCAAGTTTCCAAAAGTGGATCACGTGCCTCCCGGGTTATGTCAGGGTTACGCGTATACTCTGACAATCACAGCACCGCTACAGAGCCGCAGGGACCATGTGCTGTGCACAGAGTGTGCCGCCCCGGCCAGGCACAGAAGGCTTCTCCACAGAGGAGGCATGGACACCTGGTCTGGAAGAACGAACAGAGGTCAGCCAGGTAACACCAGGCACCTAGTCAAATGACAGAAGGACCTGTATTTTTAAAGAGCAATTTGGCAACAAAAGACCACATCCCTCAGCAAAAGAGCGAGCTATCACTCTGAACATCATGAGTGAGAAGGAGCCCAGCCAGGTCCTCTTTGGACAGGCAACATTGGCCTCAATTATAGGAAGAATTTATGACTAGCTAAGAGAACATTGCTGGCTGCCTGGAACAACTGTTAAACGGAGTTCGCCTCCTCCTTACCCTTTGCCACGCCACTTGAGAATACTAACTCTTTTCTAGAAATCGGCTCTCCCACCCCCTCTGTCTGCGTCTTTGGGAGAGCATGGTGTCCCATCGGAGATGATCATTATCAGCAGTGGTGGCGGCAGCGTTCCGACTCTCCGTTACTCAGAGCCGGACCACGTGTAGAAGACAACTGAGAGTCAAATAACAATATGTCACTCCCACTTTGCAGGTGAGGAAACTCGGGCTCATCTGGTAAGTGACGGAGCCAGACTGAACCCAGGTAAAAAGGGTACCGGGGTCTGTTCCCTTGCCTAAAGCCCTGCGGTCCCTCCTCTCCAGCCATCACCACACTGTCCTGTTTTCTGTTTTCTGTCTCCTGCACTGTTACGACAATCCTAAGTAAAGAGGTTTCTTCATGTAAGTCCTCACCCTCCAGCACAGTGCCCAGTGCATGCCAGGTGCTTGGGAAATGTCGGTGTGATGATTAATTAAATAAAGCGTCCTCCTGTGTGGAGCAAGCCTGGCCTGTACAGAGGGAGGCCTGGTCTTCCCACCCCGTCTGCCGTGTGATGTGAAGAACGGCACACGGAGCCCCTGCCTGCAAACGCCAACCCCACTGCGTGGTGGTCCACCCGTTCCACCTTCATTCTTTATGTTTAAACATGCATTTTTAAAAATACTTCTCTGAAATGAAAATATCCCATCGAGGTGTTACCAGAAACACCAGCACAAGGTAGTGGTCAGGAATAGAGATGGTGAAGCCAAATCCTCTTGGTTCAAATGCCCGCTTAGCCATGTCTTAACTGTGTAGCCTTGGATAAGTTAGTCAATCTCTCCATGCCTTGGTTTCCTTATTTGTCAAATTGGGATAATAATATCTACTTAGTAGAACTGTTATGGAGATTAAATACATTAGTGTTTGTAAAGTGCTTAGCATAGTGCCCAGCACACTTAACGCTACTTAAGTGTGCATTGAATACGTAAATCAGGCAGGGATTAGATGGAAACAGCAGAGTCAGAATGAGGCTCCTTATGAACAGATGAAAGGGAGGAAAGGACCCAGATGAGGGGATGCAGATGTTGTCTGAAACAAAACTTTGCCACCTTTAGAACGTGGCCAAGGCTACCCCGACCGCTCCATAGCTCTCAGGAAGGTCCCAGCACTCAGGAGGCTCCCTTGTCTGCAACCCCTGGGAGCCAGGCAGGAGATGGACGGGGAGGTAAGGAAGCAGCCCCACAGAGGATGCTGAACAGAGGTGCTCTGGACATCCTGGGCTCTCTCTGTGGGTCTGGTGTCCTGTACCCTGCAGCCCTGGAGAGACACCAAGAGAAACTCGGGGCCCCCGTCAGGCCCCCCGTCGGGCCCCAGGGCTCCCGCCCCTCCCTACTGAAGCCCGAGTCTTGCTCCACACAGAACCTGTCATCTCTCTCCAACTCAGGGTCAAATAAGATGCCAAACGCTGGAGTCGGTCAGATGTGGGTTCCGATTCCAGCTCTGCAGCAGATTATGTGTGTGACCTTAGGTATCTATCCTCTCTGAGTCTCAGTCCCTCCAGTGGTAGAACGGAGGTGAGGTAATAAAGTCCAACTCCAAAGGGTTTGAGAAACTAAATGAAATAGCACCAGTAAATCCTGGGGCATAGAACCTGGAGCATTATAGGAGTTCTGTGAAGATTTGATGAATGAATGAGTGAATGAATGAATGAGTGATCTATCATCACACCAAAGACCAGAGTCTTCTACTAATACTGCTCATGGTCTCCACCATTCCATTTAGAGAGGAGACTCCAGCACTGGATCATTTCCTCCCCTTTCAACTTTGCCAAGGCCCCTCCAGGGGCCCTGGGCTAGGTAAACCTAAGTGATGGGAGGGTGGGAGAGCTTCAAGATTCCACCCCCCAGCCAAGAACACAGCTGAGCACTTAGGAGGTGCCTGGGAGTGATTCGAAGTTTCAAAGAAAATCAAGTTCTATTAACAGAAGATCTGGAAAGACGACGCCTGAATTAGTCTCCACGCTTGGTTGAATCTGGAAGTCACATTGAGTAAAACACTAGTGATTGAAGAAGAGATTCTTCCTTACTTTCTCTTTTATAAACCCTCAAGCATCTTTCAGTTTTCTGCACTTGCCGATTAAACCCACCATCTTTCTAGCTTCCCAGAGGCCCCAGCTGAGTCGGGGTGGGCCAGGGATTTGTTCACCAAGGGAAGCTGATGTTCCCAAAGGGGGGAAAAAAGGCATGTGATTTACATGGCTTAATATACTCATTAAAGGTTTAATTGGAGTCACTTTGCCACTGATCCTCCATCAGCCCCCTTTCCCCCCATTTAATTAACATGGTAACCTATAGCTTCACAACTCATAAAGAAAGCCAAGTACAAAAGAGGGAGCTCTACTCACTCCCCTGTCCTGATCCTAGCCGGCAGCTTATAACCCCCGTGGGACTCGTGGGTTTGGGGGGTGTCTGTCTTCAGTCTGGAGTATTAATGTCCTCAGAAAAAAGAGGCTGCAGAGTCTGAGTCAGCCATGCCCAGGTTCCAGCCCTAGCTCTGTTATTCACTAGCAGTGACCTCAGGCAAGATAACCAATCTCTTTAGCCTCAGTTTTCTCATCTGTAAAATAGGGATACTAATCAAAGGGATAATTCCTGAGGCGGTTGAGAAATTCAAAGAAGGGTAATACTTGTAATGAACTTATCACAGTGCCTGGCACGTGGTAAGCACCCCCAAAATACTGGCAGTTTGCTCTTTCCATTAATATCACAACTATGGAGTGTAATGGGTTTGGGGTGCTTGGCATAAACTGGACCGCCAAGGGACTTCCCAAACAATGATAAATTGTCATTTTGCCTTATGGAGTCACCAAGTTTCTAGGCAACCACATAAATATTTCTAGCAAAAATTATTTGGAGCGACTACACACAATTTTTTATCCATACTTAATCAAGGTTTAGAATATTGTAGTTGCTTGCCATGGTCTCACTTGGTCAGCTGTCCCTCTCCCAACCTCCCCACTTCCTGCCCTTTTCCTGCCTGCCTTGCAACATGAAATATAAATAATTAATGCTATCCAATTACCTAAGCCAAAAATAAATAAAGCTTCAAGGGTGTATTGGATTTCCACACGAGTCCACCATTAGGAAGATGATGCATTCCACGTGCACATGTCTGCATCCCGAAAGCCATTTGTGATGGGGCTGCTCAGTGGGTACCAGGGTTAGTTAAAGCTCGCTTCATTACTGTGGCATCGGGGCAGATGGGAACTGACTGCGCTGGGCTGTTTTCATAGGGAAATGTGCACCAAGTCCCAGGTCAGCGCCATGATAAATGGGCTTGCTGACAATTTGCTGGGAGCATGCATCTTGGGGGACTCCTGAGGTCATGAAATGTCTGCTGTTAAGCTACACAATTTTCTTTACTTATCAGCCCCAACCACATCGCAGACACATATTTGAACAATGAAACAAAGGAGGACACGCATTATCGAGCCCCAGCCGGGGATCGGGAGGGGCACTAAGCCAGCCGGTGCTGATTGGACAAAGCCAGGGACACACTAAAGGCCAAGTGCAGAAGGGAAGGAAGGCTGGCGGTTTTGTTTTTAAGTGGCAAATTAAAAGGGGGAGCACATGGGGGCTGTGGGTAGGTGTGCCATTCTCTGAAGAGCGCAAGTCCCAGGGGCTGAAGCCACCTATCACCTCACAGCCTCAGTGGCTAGCTCCACCCTCTACCCCACGGCCACAGGGATCTCTCCAGAATGCACATTTGATGTGTACAACCATCGCATGGCTCCCCACTGTCCACAGGAGGAAACCCAAACCCCTTAGAATGTGTACAGACCCATGTTCTGGACCCTGTTTATGCCACTTAACCCCCTCTCACAATCCCTTTGTCCTACACCACGCTTCTCCCACACTCACACATTCAGATGCCCACAGGCCTCTGCACTGCCATCCTTGTTTCTCCCCTCCTTCATCTGGCTAACTCCTAGTCGCCTTTACATCTCAGCAAAAATTGGCCTCCTCCAGGAAGTCTTCCCTGACCATTATTAAAGGGGGAGTTAGTGCTCCCTGTCGGCCTCTTACAGCACAGCCCTGTTCAGCTGTACTGCTGATGCCTCATTACTTGTCTCTAGACCCTAAGCTCCACAGGGGAAGGGTCTTCCTTGTGTTATTTCCAGTACCATGAACCACGCCTGGCACAGAATAGATGCTCGAAACTGTCTATAAAATGAATGGGTCAATACGCAGAGAAAGAACCTTCACACCCGGGGAAGGCAGCTGTCCTGAGGGCACCGCACGTCCTGCCAAGGCAAGATCAGGACCCCACCTCCCCTTCCACCCCTGCCCCATCCAAGTGAGTCTCCATCTGGCACCAAGAGACGGAGATCAAATGAGTTAATGAAGCTGAAAACCATATAGGGCACAAGAAAAAAAATCTCTAAGTAGGGAGCTTGCAAGTTACCCCAAAATAGGGGAGCAGAGGTGGACAGAGGCAATGCGCGAAGCAGAAGCTTGGGGCCAGAGAGATGAGACGGGGCAGATGGGGAAAGTGGTGATTCCAAGGAATTTCCTGAGACAGTTGTGACTACATGCTGCTGCTTCCATGGGTGTGTTTTAAAGCCCAGGAACCAATCGGACCCTCGTGCTACGGGGTGGTCAGGCAGTGAGGCCCAGTCCTCGACAAGGCAGAGGTGGCACCAGAGATTCCAAGAGAAAAGCAAGCTTGACTAATTGTTTTTTTAAAAAAAGGCTGGGGGAGGGAAAATAGGAGGAGACTTCTGGTGCCAGGTGCCCATTCCACGGGCGGGGGCAGCTCCAGGCGGACACATGGAGAAGTACCAGGAGGCATCTGAGCAGGCCAGGCTGGAGCAGAGAGAGCTGTGGCCTAGGTTCTGCCTACTCTGTGACTTTAGGCAAGTGGCCAGCTGCCTCTGTTCCTTTTTGCTCTTCTGGAAAATATCTATAGTTTGCTTAGCATCTTATCATTCTTCAAAGTGCCCTTCCATTTATACTATTTAATCTTCCCACACCATATTATGTAGGCCCCTCATTTAGCAGATGAGGAAACCGAGAATCAGAAAAATACTTACCTGTCCAAGATCACCTAGCTAGTGTGTGGCCACACTCAGATTCAAATCTGGTGAGTCCAGCTCCTACATGACCCCAAGCCCAGCAGGCTCCCAGGTGGCCCCGACTTCCCCCAGATGTGAAGTGACAACACAGAAATCGAGCCAGCTTGGCAGACCACCAGAAGGTGGCAAAATGTGTTCCAACCCTGCCTATCCCACCAGGCTCCTCGTAGCTCATTCCTGGTACTTGTTTCTTTGCTCCCGGCATCAGTTGCATGTCCCAGCCCACTCCCAAGGCCATGTTTCCCCTGCTCTGTCCCAGTGGCCCTGTCTTGCCGATTCACTAAGCAATCCACACCAGGGTAACTGTGGGTGATAACAACATCCTGTGGCATCCCTCCTCGATAGCCCTTTTGTGTCTTTGCAGGGCTCTTTTTGGAGATCCAGTGCCTTCACCCAAAAGCCTAATAAAAATAGAGAAAGTGAGAACAGTCCCTGCTCCCCTCTGCCCCTACTCTCTGCCAGGCATGTGCATAGATAGTACAAAGCAAGTACTACTGATCCCATTTTACAGATGAGGGGACTGAGGCCTGGAAAGATTTAATCCCTCATCCAAAGCCCCAGCTGGGAAGTGGCAGACTAAAGCTTCCAGCCTAGGCCTGCCTTATTCCATGGTGTCTAGCTGTCTTTCAACATGGTGGCGTTTTCAAACGGAGGGGCGAGGAGGGGTGCTGCTGGCGGTGGGCAGAGGGACAGGCTTTCAGGATAAACAAACCTCTTCACATGTGGGTGAACGCAGCTCTGACTGCAGGCAGAACTCCTTCACTACAGAGAGGAAGGGATCATTTATCACAGAGGCTGGGGCTGAGACCCAGGTGGGAAAGGAGAAGGGGAGGGAGTCAGTCCAATGTCAGAATTTGAGCGAAAAACTATCAATATCCTGGCAAGCACCTCCCAAACATCTGCTTCCCTATCTGTTGGGGGAGACCTGGCGGTCTAAACCAGCAGCCTTCAGCACACATGTCAAAGAGTATTTCTCTTCCTATTCATGGACGTTCAGAGACATCAAAATTCTGGGCTCTCCTAGGACACGTAATACCAACTCTGTCTCCCAGGGACAAGACAAAATATCCAGGATGGACAAGCCAGCGCCTTTTGCCTCTGTCCTTGGTCCACCACACGCCTTGTCCACTGGTTTGTGTAACTGGAGCTCCCAGTGGGTGGTGCAGAGAGAGGAGAGAAGGCAGATGTTCAGCAATGGGTTTTGATACCAGACAGACAGCATTTCCAAATTAAAACTTTTTAAAAAGGGAAAAAAAAGGCGTTTTATTCTCTGTTCTTTAATTCCCTGGTGAATTGGAGTGTGGGTTTAAAATTTAATCATGAATTCATTGGAAGGAGATAAATCGTGGAGTAAATGTTTAAAGTGCAAAATCACTCTCTTGGGTTGTGATCACTCAGTTTAGCATCAAAATTAAGGGTTAGTGTTTTCCAAGAGCAGAGACAAAGATACATTTAAAGTTTTTGTAATGACGATGCCATTAATTTTTTTAAGTAATCTCATTTGCAATGCAGTACACCATATTAAAATGCCTCCCTGTTCTGAACCCAGGTTTAGAGTTGCAGAAATTGTATCAGTGCAAGCATCCACAGACAGCTGGAAGTTGCTTCTCTCTATTGGCCTCACGGGCCTACGGGCAAATGAATTCTGGTCCTTCCCACCCACAATTCAACTCAGGAGGCAACGCTCCTTCCCAGAGAGGCCCTGGTGAGGCCCATGGAAGGAGAGGAACCTGTGAAGGACACAGTGTCACAGTGAAGGACACAGATGTGGGTGCATGCAGTTAGCTCTGCTGCCCCTACCAAGTTCAGGCCCTCTCTTCTCTTAACTAGGTGACTCCCCGAACTCCTCACTTGAATCCCATTTCCTCCAATAAACATTCAACCTAGACTTATCGTTGTCAAACACGATATGGTCTCATCGCTCATGATTAAAACCCTTCCATGGTTCCCCCGGCTCTCTTGAAGAAAGCCCAATCACTTAACAGAGCTTATGCCATGTCCCTGAGCGACGGGGCCCCCAAACTCACTGCCTTCCATCCTACTCTGTGCGCGAGGTCTCCGCCTCGTCTTCACAAGGCCAAACAGCACTGGACGACCCCTTCGTCTTCTATCTCCTCCCACTCTTCCCTTGCTCACTCCCTAAACTGGCCAACTGCTCTTTCTCAAACAGGCCCAGCCTGCTCCTACCTCGGGGCCTCTGCACATAACTATTCTCTCCCTAGGCCAGCACCCCATTAGGAAGTACATGGTTCCCTCCTTCCATTCCTTCAGGCTCTGCACCCATGTCACGTAGAGAGGTCTTCACTAACTACGCCACCTAAGCTAACACCCTTACCCCGAACCACACACTCTACATCCCTCACTCTGCCCTACTTTCCCCACAGTGTGTATGCCACCGGACACATGATATCTACTCTACATCTGCTTATTGTTTCTCTTCCCACACTAGAATGGAAGCGTCATGACTTTGTTCTCTGCACTGTCTCTGCACACAGAAAAGCGCTCACTGCACACACTGCTGGAGCTAATTCAATACTGACAGAATGAATTAGGTGGGTGAGTGGCATCCAGTTTGGCGTGCTGTTCCCCAAACGAGGCGTGCTGCTGCATGCCTCCCTGTCCTCGAGCCTGTTTCTTTTACAGGGACTGCCCTTCCTCCCACTTCTCTTACCAGGCTAACCCCGGCTTCCCTCCTCTGAGTACTCCCATGTCCCTGCACCTTGGACTCAGGCCTGGCGAGGGTACCACCTCCATGTCCCATGCCGCCTCCTTCCATTGCAGCAGAGCATAACTGTTGATGTGCTTCCCTGTCTCCCCTAGCAGATGCTAAGGTCCCCACAGGATGGAGATATATCTGTCTATATATAGATATAAAGATATATATCCAGAAGGGGCCTAGCAGATAATAATACTTCATAAATGTTTGCCAAATTAGTAAGTAAGTGCTAAGAGCTGACATCTATTTTGCAGTTAATATTTGCCTGTCATTATTCTAAGCACTTTGTAGAGGTTAACTCATTCTCTTAACAAACTGTTGAGGTAGGTGCTGATCTAACCCCATTTTTCAGATAGTTAAACAGAGGCACAGAACGGTTAGAGAAAGTTACCCAAAGCACTTGCACCGTGAGTGGCTGACACCAGCTCTGGATCCGGGAGGTTAGCCACTGACAGCTAGTGCTTTAGTAATAAGTGAAATGTGGGACCCTAAATGACATCCTTTTCCTCTACTTTTCTCTCTTCTCTCTAAGTTTCCTCTGCTATTCTTACTCCCTCCTGTCTCCATATGAGCATTTATACATTCAATTAACAGAGACTACTTATTGAGAACCTACGATGTGCCAGGTGCAGAACCGAGGGATAGAGACAACTACGGGAGTGATGCTTTTGCAGAGCTTCTGTCTAGGAGAGAGACAGATACTACTTAATCACATGAGTTTACAAGGACAAATAATAAGGGACACTCATTCATTCATTCATTCATCCAATGCATCTATTGTTGGCTTACTGTGTGCCAGGAGCCATTCTAGGTGTTGAAGATGAAGCAGGATCTACTGACACTCTAACAGACCAAAAATAAACATGTGAACAAATAAACAGTGAAGGCAATTTCAGAGTTATATAAATTACATTATAGGCATAATGAGGAGGGGAAAAACAGACTGGGACGGAAACCTACAACCAGCTAGAAAAGCATATTGCCGGGCACCTCGATCTAGACTCACAAAGATACAAACCGATGCTTATAAAGTGCTTGTCTTCACAAGCTCCCAGCGCTGAGTACATCAGTCCATTTGTTATTCATAAGTCTGCGTAGTGGGGCACTGTTGTCACCTTCATTTTACACGTGAGGAAATTTCAGACACAGAAAGATAAATAACTTGCTCGAGTCATTAATAAGTGGCAAACCTAGCACGGGAACCGAGGCAGTCTTGCTTCCAAGTCTACACTCCTCCATGCCAAGTTCACACTTACTCGACCATCTAGAGAGGCGGTATTGGCGGGAGGTTTCAGGAGCTGTGTGACTGCAAGTGGTCCACCGCCTCTTTGGGCTTCAGCGTTCCAGAGTGAAAAATGAGATGCTGGACTAGATTAGAGCCCAACAGTCTTACGTAGGGGGTGAAGGGCCTTCGGAAATCATGTGAAGAATGGTGTGTGCAGGTGACTATGACCGTGTTTCCTAAGGATGGCACCATAGTTTAAATTTTCAGTGTGGTCTGCGGCCACTAAAAAGTATAGTAAATCATTCCTTTCGGCACATAGAGTCCCATGAAATACACCAAGAACACATTCTACGTGCTTTCGCATAGAGTATACCATGCCTGCTCTCAGAAGGGCCCCAGAGTCTGCAATGCTCTCTGTCTAGAAGGTGAAACCTGAATTGAATCAAACCCTTTTCCTGCATCTCCCAGACTGCCCTTCCTTCCTTTGATTTGTGATCACTCCTCCTTCAGCGGCATCGTTCTGTACGTGGAAGATCCAGACACAACCCTCCCCGGCCCTAATGTCATTAAGGCCAAATAAAGCTGAGCTGCACAGTTGTGATTTCATAAATGTGCCCAGTAAATCTGACAATGAAACATTTTATTAGGTGGGAAATGCCATACATAAGTTATTTATTTGCCCATCAAAATGCGAATAAAACAACTTCATTTCACAACGGTGCAGTTTGATTCCATGGCTCTGACTCATGGCTGCCAGCATGGTCCACGGAATTTGGTTTTGTCTTTATATTTTATATTTATGTCCCAAAGAAAAATAAATCTGGCCATTCAATGCTCGGGTCTTAAGTCACTTAACATTATAAGCATCTTTCAATAATGCATTAACATATAAAATATATTCTTAAAGACAAACAGAGAGAATTAATATTTAACGGGCTACAACCCACAAGTGTCTTCAGAAGCATTGATTGCTTCCTAAATCCATTAAGGCTCTATTTTGATCTCCAATGGCTGGAGACAGTCTGCTCTGTGGTAGGAGTTATTTTGGCAGCACAATAATTTAGAGATGGCCAACGTTTTGATGACCTTCAAACACTGGGCGCTAAAGAAGCTCTAATAAGAGGACACAGCTCCTGGCCCACCCCCGCCTGTTGTCACGAGTATATATCAGCTGGTCAGAAGAGAAGTGTGCTTGTGTGATGAATCTGATTAATCAGGCATCAGGCTGATCCAAGTAACACACCGAAAGGTCGGGTTGCATCTATTTTCTATCAAGGTGATAATAATGATTATAATTGTAGCAGCTATCATTTATTTGATGGAGAAGGTTTATCTTGCACCACCCTCAGGGATACCATTTGCATCATAAGCCGGAAGGTAACAGTGAAGTGTCTTGAGGAAGGGGTACCTGTTTCTAATCTAATTCTCACAAAGGCACAATGTAAGCTAGTGACAGCCTTATCCTCTAATGCCCTGTGAGTTAGGAGTCATTTATCCCCTTTATATATTTGGGGAAAGGGACTTAGGCAGGTTACTGACTTCTCTACCACCACACAGTTAGCCAGGGTTGATGCTGAGATTTGAACCGATCTATCTGGCTTCAAATCCTGTGTTGTTTCCCATGCACTACCCTGGAAGACATGCAAGCTGGCAGGTAAGAGGGACCAATGTGACTCGGGGAGACTGAAGAACGATACTGGCTGGAACACGTGGGAAGCCAAGGCATTGCTTCCTTGTCACCCAGCTCAAACCTTTGGAGCCAGCAAAGCCCTTCACCAGAGGTCCATCTGGAACATGACAAGGAGCTCTCCACTCCTTCGATGAAGCTAACTCATTCCCCTCTCCCTTGTGCCTCCTAATGACTCACAGTCTATCGGATGCTCCAAAACTCTTGCTGAATGAAGCTCTGGTTTTTAAGACTTGTTTCTACTCTAAGAGGTCTCTCTTCGGTGCTCCAACAACCCCTTTGCCCCCATCGGAGAACCCACCACTCTATATTGTGAAAGTCTATGATGGCCCAAACACCCCACAGGGCCGGGAGCACCCGGAGACAGAACTCCCGTACTCTGCCCAGCACAGGTGCTGGTGATTTTCTGTTAAATGAATGAATGAGTGAGTTCAAAGTTAACTGGATTTCCATTCAACTCTCTCACCTCTGGACAAGCCATAACTAAACATTAGAGATGCCACCTTTCTTCAAGTCACCCGGCCACACTCTGTCCATCCTTCTGGGCTTAGCCCAGATCACAGATCATCTAGAAGGCTTTCCTCTCCCCTCATACCACAGGACTCTTAAGCACAGGTTCATGTAAGCAGCCTGTGTCTCCAAATAGATTAAGGAGTTCCTTGTGGGCAAGGACTATTCTCAGAGAGTTGGAGGCACACACATATGCCCACAATATACAGGATGGGGCAAAAGTGGGTTTGCAGGTGTTTATACAAAAAATGATACAATAATAAATAAATAGTAATATAATAATAAATTCTGTTTTGCATAACCACAACTGTAAACCCACTTTTGCCCCACACTGCATACTGTTTAACCTTCCTAAGTCCTATCTTTCTTACTAGAGGAAAGCAAATAAAACCAACCGACCCTAACTAAGCCCTACAATGAACAAGGTACTGTGTGTTCATTAAATCCTTAAAATGTCTCTGTAGGTAGTGAGAAATTATGCCCATTTTACAGACTTTAAAACTGACACCCAGAATTCTTAAGCAACTGGCCAATAGTTGGGCAGACAACTAACCAGGGTATTTGAATGAAGATCAGGTCTCTTGTTCTTTCCAAGACACCAGGCTGCATCTTGATCTAAAGCAAAATAATGGTCTCTTCCTTCTGATACTTTCTGTGGAAGCTGCAGTTGAGTTCCTAGTAGCCGATAGCTGGTGGTTCCACAATTATTCCCCAGAAATGTCACCAGGCTTGTCTCGTTATGCCAGGATCAGACCTCCGGTTCAGATTTAAACCTGAAAAATGGCTATATGTTCTTACTTTGCAATTCAAAATTTTAAAAATCTCAACCCTTCTGCCTATTCAGAAGCAAATTAGTCTAAGGCGGCTTGACCCCTGAAATGTAGTCCAGCTTCCTCCAGGCCAAAAGACCACACAATGCCCCCGGAAATCCCCTTGGGACATTTGATGGAACCAGGACTCTGCATCTCTGAACCTGATGTGACACGGTTGGGAGGTGAGGCCTAGCATGTGCCACCTCTGCAGGTGAAGCTCAAAGCCAGAGGCCTGAAAGGGATCGAAGGAGCAGAGAATGGCAAGGACCCTTATTTTTCCGAAGTCACTCATACTCCTGATTCTTTTTCTACCTTGGTGGCTGTTCCTCCTTTGTCTCTCATCGCCGCTCCTCATTTTCCTGACATCTTAATGTTGGAGTGAGAGCCCCAGAGCTCAGATCTTGGAGCTCTTTTCCATCTGTACTTATGCCCAGTGTCATGGTTTTGAATATCATTTATACTCTGACAATTTCCAAATGTATATAGCAGGACTGATTCTCTGAACCTCACACTCATACTCAACTGCCTACTCACTGCCTCCGCACGGGAGTCCAATAGGTACCTTAGCCTTAGTGTGCCCACAACAAAGCCTCCCCACTTTCTCCTCCCCACACTTGCTTCTTCTACTGCCTTCCCAGAATCATTAAATAGCAATTCCATTTTTCCACGGGCTCAAGCCAAAAATGAGAGTCTTGCTTAACTCCTCACTTTCTTTCATAATCCAGAACTAATCTATCAACAAATATTATTTGTTGTCTATTCAAAATCATTCTGGAATCGAACCACTTCTCCCCCACCTCCTTGGTTAAGCAACAGTGTAAGTCACCCTCGTCACCCATGAGGACCAATGCTATGACCTTCTCACTGCTTTCCTCTGCCCCCATGTTCCTTCCAGCCACTGTCCAACAGCAAACTAAGCAAATCCTGTATTATGTGATCTGGCTGTGGTCTTTCCTCTGCTCAAATCCTTCTACTGAGTTTTTTCTTTCCCTCAGTGTAAAAACCAATGTCCCTGTGGTTGCCTACAAGTCCCCAAGCACCCACTCTTCTCCCTTGGCATTCACAGGGGTTAGTGGCACAAACTAAAGATTGCCACGGGGCCTCGGGCTTCTCTGGGTGCTGGCAGGGGCAGTGCCAGGTATGGGTAAAGCGCTGGCTGACTTTGGAGTCAGTCCTGGATCCAGGCTCAGCTCTACCACTGGCCTTGGCATGTGACACCTCTAAGCCTCAGTTTCCTCGCCGTCCGTGGAGCTGATCATAGTGCCTACAGCTTAGGATTGACACAGAGTGCTCAGCACGGGGTCTGTCACCTTATTCCAGCAGCACACTGACCACATCTGTCCATCCTGCCCCAACCCAGAGGCTACACGCCCCTGTGTCCCCACCCGCACACGCTGTGCCTGGCACACAGCAGGCCTGTCAGCAAAGAGTTGTTGAACTGCACGGCATTTAAAACTACCTGGGTTCCCCTGTGTTGCTGCCACAGAAATCACCATTCTGGTCATGCCAGGGCTGAAATAAAGTGCCGCTGACTGTGTCTCCAGGTCAGACCTGACTTCTGAAGGTAGCAGGATGTGTGGAGCAGAGAGAGGGAGTTCTGATTTTTTTTTTTCTTGCAGAATTCATCACACTCAGCCTAAGACACAGGGGAAAACAAAGCTGTGTTTTGACTTCTAATTTATCTTCTTAATATCCACTTCCCCATGCCCTGGACCAGGGCCAACGAGACTCAGAGATCACATTTCACCAGCGACCTTGAAAGTGTGATTCAACATCTCTTTTTGCAGTAATAAGATCTTTTAACTGAAAGTGACCATTTTTATGAGGCTGATACATTACAAAAGAGCCAATAGGCAAACTGAAGCTCAGGGTTATTAAAGTCCTGGGAAAAATCAATGTGCTCTGAAGCCAGCATCCAGCTGGGACTGAAGTAACGGTGACCCAGGGTTCAGAAAAGGGCTTGCCAGGGGCTGAAAGCGCCGCTCACCCACGAACTGTGAGCATGTCTGTGGGTGAAGGAAAGGGTCCAAACCCTTCTACCCTGGTAGGGGTAGGGCAGCAGTGGGGGCTGCAGCTGGCTGCTGCACAGGAGGGGGTTTCCATGGGCCGGGTGCCTCCTAATCCCAAACCGTGGGTCCTGCCAGAATGAAGGGGTCGGGCTGAGCTGGGAGTCAATGGGGGAGCTGAGTTTCAGTAAGCAAGGGAAGGACCTCTGGAAGGTTAGAGAACAGGAGGCAGGGCTTGGGAGTTCATGGATAGAGGGCAGAATGGCAAGTGGAGCACGGAGGGGCCTCAGAGGGATGACAAGCCGGAGCGTAAATGAGGCTAGTATCACAGGCTCACCACGGTGGGAGAAGCATGGCGCAAAGAAAAGCCAGCTGTGGTTAAAGGAGCAGAGACAGGCTGACAGAAAGTGGAAGCCAGTAGTGCCATCTCCCAGTCTTGCTTCTTCAGAAGCCAGCCCTGTGAGCATCACGGACCTTCTAGAACACCGATGATGAGGTCCTCTTAAACCTCCTATACCTCTCCCAGACAGAGGGTGCCAAGGAGAGTCAGGAATAGAGCAGTACTGACAAAGTGGACACTGCCCAAGGACACATGTCCCTTTGCTGTCACTAGCCCTATCCCTATCACATACAGGCATTGATCAAGCCCCTTTCTCCTTTTCCTTCTACCCCAACACCCAGTGCAGCCCAGCCTGAGTATCAGAGCTGTACAGGCCCATGCTCATCATATATAGTCCAGTCTCCCATTTTACAGATGGGAAAACTGAGGCCAAAAGCACCAATGTTCCTTGCCCAGTGATACAGAAAGGGGGCAGTGAGGCTGAGGCTAGTTCCTAGGTCTCCTGACTTGTAGTCCACTGATCTTTGTTCGGTGACATATAATTCACAGGCAAGTTTGATCCAAGGCACATTTTTCATCTATTCTCTAATTATGACATCAATACTTGTTTATTGCATCAAATACAAAATAAATATACATGAAAAATAATCATTAAATCTGGACATGATGTGCTCCCCACACACCCACCCGCAAACACACACAGCAGAGGTAAGCCGTTCCACATGTGAAAGGTCAGAGTTTAAAGCCCTTTAGGAGGCAAATATGAGGGCAGTGCCCCCGACACACACACACACACACCCTCAGAGAATCCAGTCCTCTCCACAACAGTCCTGCCAATTGATCACTCAGTTGTGACTTGCGTACCTCCAGGACCAAGAGGGATCCTTACCTCTGGAAGCATCCTATCTCCTTTGCCTCAGCTCCGGCAGTCGGAGTTCCTCCTTTAACTGTCCTCCCGTAGCACTAGTTTAAGCCTCTGACAGCCCCAAACACAGCTGCTTCCTCTCTTTATGAGGTTCCACAAGCATCTAAGAACAGGGTCCGTGGCCCTCCAAGTCTTCCCACCATGGTTCTATCAGCGGCATCGGAAGGACACAGTCCGGTTCCCCTGTCCCTCACAAACTCCAGCAGGGGCCCAACCCACAGAGAGCTGCAGGGGAGAAACACATTCATCACCCCCCCTCCATGTTCCCCCTAAAATGAGACAGCAGCCCCCAGTGAAGACATGTGAGCCCGCTTTAAGAGAATCGGTGTCCCTAAGTCCAAGTGCAGCCATCCATCCATTAATGAAGGCTAATTTGCTTGGATGATGTGAATTCTTTTGGAAAATACTGACTCAGCTTAAATGGAGAGCTCTGCTAGAGTTTAAATACGTTTGCATCACAAAACATTCATCGCCACACAAGAGCTTGGTTCCCACTCGGAACATGAAGTGTAGACCCCATGGGCTACCCCTTCACCTGATACGTGCCAAATTCTCCTCATCAACGAGCACCTGAGAAGCAGTGCGTGGCAGAGCAGAGAGCAAAAACTGGCACTGAGTGGAGACCCTGCAGACTCTGTGGACCCACAACGTGGCCCTTGGTAAGATTCGGACATCAGCAGCATGACAGCGGTGGGGTGTTCTTTATAACATCCTCTGTCTTCACAGAAAAGCCAGTGTGTGCACACCCTCATAGGTTGCTCATCAACGGCAATACATTACTCACCAACCTAATACAGGCACCGCTGGGGCTGGCCCTGCCCCACTGTCGGGCTACTTGGTTGGAATACTTGCTCCACTCTCCCTTGCTGTGTGATCTTGGGTTACAGCAGCAGCTGCTCTGTCCAGTGCCTCACACACACAACGTGCAGCGGTACTAGTAGGTGCTCAACAAACACCAGTTGCTCTGCTCCCCTGCACACTCTCGACTGCTGAGAGTGGTTATTCACAATAACTACAACAGTATCACTTATTAGAGGCAAATTAGGGACACGCCAGGCAGGGCTCAGGGCACTTTACATGTATGATCCCAGCTAATCCTCAAACTCCAGGATGTGGGTATTTTTACCTATTGTGCTATGAGGACTTTCAACTCCTGCCTGAGGCCAACTCAAAACTCTCCCAAACTACAATTTTGTGGGGAACGCACAGCTAGGACCTGTCCACTGGGGCTGGACAGCTAGGAAATGAGACTCAGCTCTGTCACAGGAGCACTCAGGGGTGAAGGGACAGAAGAAGGGGCAGAAACAGAAATGGGGACCAAAATGGAGAGACGGGAAGAGGGCCGGTGTCAAGGACAGAGGCTGAAACAAAAACCAGGGCAGTCGGTGTGCTGGGTTTGACTACACACGACATCCAGAAATGTGCAGCGGGCTCTGCCCCCTCCTCCTTGAGGGCTCCCTCCTGCCCCGAGCACAGGGCGGCCCATCAGTGGGACTTCTTTAGGGGCTCAGCTGCCCGTCCAGTGAGTCACAGTCCCCTTCGCACTCCTGCAAATACGGTGCCTCTTGTACTGGACACGGGCAGCGCACCTGCCTCTGAGCAAAGAGGAGGTGGAGGCAGCAGCCCCTGCAGAGCGGCGGCCTGAACGCTCTCTGGTTATTCTCTACAGACCGGACTCCACCTGGAGAGGCTGTGTCAGGACCGAGACTCCTCTCTCCTCCCCAGGCACCTGGCACAGAGGCGGCCTTTGCAGGATGAATGCAGTGAAGGAGCGAATCACAGCATGGCGGGCGCTGTCCAAGGTAGCCGAGGGTGGAAGGGTGGGCCTATCTGGGGGCTTCTCTCCCTTCCTTGGAATGTCTGCGTTCCAGTGACAGGGAATGCACCCACACCGGGGCAGACAGGGACTCGCACACACCGAGACATTCACACGGGCACACACTCACAAGTGCGTGCATGGGAACAATCTGCACTCTGCCTCACTGATCCCAAAGTGCAGCAGCAGAGGATTTCTAGATACTGTGTGAACCCAAAGACACAGCAGCTTCCCGTACCCTGAAGGTCATTGGAACTAGCTCATTTTCCCATCTCACAGGCTGGAAAAGGCCTGCTTCTGACAAGCGGGCCTTAGAAGCTTCCTGCATTTCTGTCTTCCCAGGGTTATGTACAGCGCAGCCACACTCACTGCAGGTCACACCAAGCCCCTCGCTACTGCTCTCAAGTAAAGAGGATCTCCTGCACAAGGTCTGCGCCCCGGGTGGGGCTTCCCTGCGGCCTGTCCTGCTTCCTACCTGCAGGGCTCATTCCAGTCACTCTGAGCCTTTTTCAGGCCCTCATGCCGCCACTTCCACTTGGTGCCGCTGGGCTTCGGCCCAAGCTGCTCCCTCAGCCTGGCACAGTCTTCCTTCCCCTTTCACTCACTAACTCCTGCTCCACCTGCAGACTTCGCAGGAGGAAGCCTTATCTTACCTCCCCCCTGGGACAACTTTCCCTCCATGTTCTCCAATGGCACCACGTCCCTGTCTAGATGTTCTATCTCTGTGAGCCCTTGATTACTGTTGTCACTCCCACAGACTTGAAACAACGTGAGGATAGGAGCCATGGCAACCCGTGTTTATCATTGTATCCCCAGAGTCTAGCGTAGATCCTGGAACAGGTAGGTGCCTCTGAAAATACTGGCTGAAGGGATGAATGAGTGAGTGTCCAACACCCCTGGCAACTGTAGCTCCAAACAGTAATTCTTTGGGGGTTGTGGGGTTTTTTTTTTTAATTAAATTATTTTTATATTATAAAAATAACACCTATGCCTTAAAGAAAAATAGAAAGAAAGTAGAAAACGCCCTTTCCTAGGACCCAAAGTTACCCTCAACCAGTAGAACAGGAGGGTCCTCTGCACAAAGCTCCCAGGATGCTCAGGGGACTCAACCACTTCGCTGGCTGTGATGGGGTCAAGGGCCGGGAACCATGCGGAACAGTTTGGAGCTTCACTTCCAGAAGGCCTAGGATGTGTCCCTTGACCTTCCACTTCACTCCCCCAACCGCACCCCCATAATGTAGGTCTTCAACATCTTTGCCTCTGAAAACGCTCAGGGTTCACAGCCCAAAGGGAAACCAGCTCTGGTTACAAGAATCCACACTGGTCTCTTTCCCACTTTCATAAGTGAAATTTGACTTTAAAAATAAACACCTTAGGTTATAAATTCCTTTTCAAACAGAAGTAATGTTATGGAGCAAAACGGCTCTCAGTTCAGTATATTTCAAATTTGAAATAAACAAATTGCTACTAGGATAAAAAAAGAAACAAAACAGGCACATAGAGGAGAGAAAAAGGAAGAAAATTCGAGTTTAAAAGCCTGGAGGGAGTGGTTCAATATATTAACTTATTTCTCAGGTTTTTGTCTGCTAGTGGTACTTTCTATTTCAAGAAGGAGGACTAAATTTTATTTTATTTATTTTTTAATTTATTTCTAGAGAGAGGGGAAGGGAAGGAGATAGGGAGAGAAACAGCAATGTATGGTTGCCTCTCACATGGCCCTCACGGGGACCTGGCCTGACAACCCAGGCATGTGCCCCGACTGGGAATCGAACCGGGACCCTCTGGTTCCCAGTCCGCGCTCAATCCACTGAGCTACACCAGCCGGACAAGGAGGACTAAATTTTAATTGGGCAGCAAAATTAAAACATTTTTATCAGGATTTTTTTCAAAGAAATTATACTTTATTGACACATCTTATACTTCAGTCTACAGATACAGCTTACATTTTATCAGCCCTGTAAACAGACAAAGGGATCCATACCTTCCTCCCTAAGCCAGCTGAGTGCAGCGGGGTGGAAGTGTCTAAAAGCTACAGACCCGCCCAATCTAGTTACTGCTGAAGTGGAGAACAGAAACCTTCAGGACAAGCCAGCAGATTGATTGATTCATTGATTTATATCCTCACCTGAGGACTTTTTCATTGTTTGTTTGTTTTAAGAAAGAAAGGGGAATGGAAAGGAACATCGATGCAAGAGAGAGGCGATGATTGGTTACCAGCAGGGCATTGTAAGCACGTCCTAGATCAAGGACCGAACCTGCAACCTAGGCCTGCACCCTGACCAGGAATCAAACCCACAACCTTTCAGTTATAGAACGATACTCCAACCGGCTGAGCCACACTGGCCAGGGCCAGCTAGCAGAAGTTAGATCCTTCCATAGGTGCAAAACATAAAGGCTGTCTGGAGCCTTGATCCAAGGTTTTCTGGATGGCCACCTGAGAAAGATGAGACTGAGCGTTTTACTTTGTCACTCCCACAGCAGGGTGCGCAGGGCAATGCAAAATATTACAGTCTCTGTACCCTGAATATTAATCAACCCCAAGGCCCTTTTCAAAAGGAGGGCTGGACATTCTGGGGAAGGACGACCTCAGGCTACAAATGCTTTTCCTGTAACTAGTGGCACAGCCTAGTTCACCACAGCACGGCATGCACCGGGGGCTGAGCGACGCCAGGGCCGTGCGCTGGCCCCTGGAGGAGCCACATGGAGTCCTGCAAGCAACAGTTCAAATCCCTGCTCAGGCACTCACTGGAAATCTGAGCAAGCCACTCAACTTCTCAGAGCCTGCATTTCCTCAGTGCAAACCAGAAATGTGGCATGCTTCATAAGTATGAAATACACATTTCTGCCAGGCGCCATGCCCGGCTTTACTGCCAGATCACATTCAATCCCCACTGCAGCCCTGATGAGGCAGGAACTACATGGTGATTTTAAGCAGGGCTGCAAATTATTTTCTACTTTTCTCATCAAAAGGTAGCTTCTAATTTCCTTCCCTTTTATATAAGACAGCCTTCCAGGCCCATTTCTAATGAACAGAGCTTTGCAGAAGTGATGCAGAGTAACTTTAAGGCTAGGTCATTAAAGGCAATCTATCTTCCACTAGGGCCCCCCTCTGTACCCTCTCCCAATCAGGACGATCCTCGTTGGATCCAGCTACCATGTGGTGAGGAAGCCCAGGTCACACAGACAGGGTACATGTAGCCCAGCTAAACGCGCAGCTGACTACCAGCATCAACTACCAGATATGTGAGTGAGTGAGTGCACCTTCAGATGATTTCAGCTTCACGCCACCCTAGTTGACAGTGAATGAAGCAAAGAAAATCACCCCCACTGAACCCTGCTCAAATTAGATTCGTGACAAGATAAATGTTGTCATATCATTGTGTTGGGGTGGTTTGTGGTATAACAATAGATTTCTGCAACAAATTCGTATTATATCCATTTTACAGATGAGAAAATCAAGGTGTGGAGAGATTAAGTCACTTGCCTCAAAAAGCTAGCAATGGACATAGTCAGGACGTAAACCAGCTGGCAAAGCTGATGCCCATAGCCACTGTCCCACACCACCTTCCGGCCTGATTCTCCATCACCAACACTAAGGCTTAAAGAGAGAAAGTCCAATTCATCATCAGTTACCAGAAAATACTAATCCACACTCTCCGTTCCCTGGGCATTCTGGTCAAGAGTTTCATGTATTCCCTTCTTTGTTATAATTTGTAAACATTATTTTTTTAGCTTCACTTAAATATTTTTTCTCAGGGCCCTGGCTGATGTGGCGCAATAGATTGAGCACCAGCCTATGAACCAAAAGGTAGCCAGTTTGAATTCCAGTCAGGGCACATGCCTGGGTTGCAGGCCAGGTCCCTACTTGGGAGTGCGCAAGAGGCAGCCACACATTGATATTTCACTCTCTCTCTTTCTCCCTCCTTTTCCCTCTCTCTAAAAATAAATAAATAAAATACTTTCAAATAAGTAAATAAATATGTTTCTCAGGGAAAGCAACTTTAAAATAAACACATATCCAGGAGAGTGATTAATCTGCTGTGGGTTGAGCTGCTGGGGACGGGGGCGTGGGGAGAAAACTAACATTTTATTAGCATCTTCTATGTGCACAGCGCTGTGCCAGGTGTTGGTCATTCAACATTGTAGCCACACAGAATAGAGAAGAAAAGTTACAGCTAGTTGAGATTGAACTCCAGTGTGTATTACAATGTACAGTATAAACTCACCTCTGTCACCAGTTCCTGCTCTTCCCCCACTGCCCCACACCCCACTGTTTGGCATTAAAATCCCTGTTATTTTCTTACTACATGCCATTAGAAACACCCAAATTCAAAATCATCCCCTACCGTTTCTGCTGCTTAAAGGCTCAGGACTCTCTCCAGGACACATAGTGACAGTGACTGTCCAGCTCACTCCTGTGTCCTCCTCCAACTCTAGGCAGCATTCATGTCATTAACAAGGTTTGAAACGCCTGATCTCCTTTGAAACTTAGAGCATCAAAACTCACTGAAGTTTTAACTCGAAGAAGGCGAGGGAGTGATATATGAGGACAAGTCTCCTGCCACGGGTGTGTGGGCAGAACAGGTGGAAACCAGGCTGAAGTCTTCAGAAACAGGAGAAACTGCAGGCTGTAGAGGGACGGAGGTGAAACACTGAGAAGGAACTGACTGGGTGCTGGGCACAAGGCAGGTGGACGAGGAAGAGGAGGCTTGAGGGGGACTCAGATGGGTAAGGTGTGGAAGGGGTGCCTCCTGGGAAGCGAGTTGTCGTGAAGACGAGAGGGGAGGTGGAATCAGGATGAGAGTAGGGTAGCAAGGAGGCACGCGGGACAGTGAGCACTGCAGAACAAAAGCCTTGGGGTACAAACGCGGGACGTAGCCCTTGCTGGGTCTGGGACAACTGCAGACAAATTAATTACTTAGCCTCTCCACCTCTCAGCATCTTCATCCTTAGAAGGGGGATGGAGACCAGAGTAGCTCCTACCTCTCAAGCAATTGGAAGGGATAATGTTACACTCTGTTCACAGGACCAATTAAGATGCTGCATGTAAGAACTATGCAGGTAGTTAACCACGCACAATGAATAGTGGCCGTTCCTAAAATCCACCGCGCTCACTCCCACCTCGGGACCTCTCATACATTTTGGTTCCTCCTCCCTACATCTGCCAGTCCCTCTGCAGCACTCGGGGTCTGCCCCGAAGTCCCGTCCCTGGAGAAACCTTCCCCCACCACTTCCCAGCTCTCCCTGCCGACCCCTTGCCCTACTTTACATTCCTCATTGCAGGCCAAGCAGGGGTGTTGCTCATTAGTTCTCAGTTATGAGACAATCCATCAACCCATTCTCTCTGCTCCCTGACTGTTTGGTTTGATATTTCATTCCTCCCCTAACCGAAACTACATGACTTCTTTGTTTTACTTGCTTATTGCTTCTGTCAGGGCTTTCTCTCGCTTGCACACCCTGAATCCCCAGGGCTAGCACACAGTAGGGGCTCAGTGAATATTCGCAGAAGGATGGAATTCACAGGGATTATTATTTTGCAGGCAGGATGCAGGATTAGACATTTGGGGCAGATCTGGGAGTAATCTGCTGAGGACCAAAAGCTGAGGCAAGGGGATGTTGAGCTCTTGCCTGGGAAGACCTGAGGGACAGAAGACTTTGGGTCAAGGACCATCCATCCACCCTGAAAGGCCGGGGGTGGGGGGAGTGAGGGGGGAAGAGTCAAGAGGGCCAAAGCAGGATCATCACAGCCTCAAGCCACCGGCACCTACTCAGCGGGCCCAGAAGAAAGGGATGACCCCAGAGAGGACCCTGGAATGGGCCCTAAGCCCCAGGAGGTTATCATTTCATTGGGCCCCACATGTCAACTGTCCCACAAATTTATGAGCCTGGAATTGTTTCCTGGAATGTTTGCACAAATGGTGCAGATTACGAAACTCTGGCCGAGGGTAAAAATACCACATGGGGCCAGGGTTACGGAGCAGCCTGGACCACTGAATAGATGACAGCAGCAGTTCCACTTCTGACCCTCGGACAGTCTTCCTGGTCTGGGCAGCTCACAGTTGAGAGGTGATGTAGGGACATGACCAGTCCCCCACTGCTCGCAGTTTAGGCTTGTGGGATGGGCAGGAGGCTTTGGGGGAAGTTCAAGAGGCTTAGGTGCACCTGTCTACACTACAAAAACACAGAGGAGATGTTTGGAAAGAGCAGGCTTTGAAAACACTAAAGCACCAAAGACTCAGAGTTCTGTAAACATATTTAAAGCAACGACAGTGTGCCAGGCATTGTGCTGGCCCATTCACATACACTGTGGCATTTAACCCTTGCAATAGCTCTATGAGATGGCTGTCCTTGATCTTCGGGGTCAGATGAGGAACTGAGACTCAGAAAGGAAAAAGGGTCTGCTTAGCATCACAATGCCAGTATGCAATTTCCCTTGTGCAGGTGAGTGGTGAACGTGTTTATTCCCCACCCCCCACCCCCACTCCGCTCCAGCAGACTCAAGGTCCTGTCTGAATCACCTTTATCTCCCCGGGGCCTGGAGCTCGGCCTTGTGCATAGTGGCTACTCACCCGTTATGGGTGGAATTGCCTAGCTGGCTGAGGGGCTGCGACCAGGCAGCAGGCCGTGTCACCGCGTACCTTCTACTTGACCGTGGATGAACGAGGTTATGAGATTTGCATCCAGCAGTCAAGGAAGAAGGCTGGTGGGTGCTATGGCCACAACCAGAATGTCAGGCCAAAAGTGAGTCCTGCTCCTAGCGGACAACTGAGGGCAGAGGGGAGAGATCATCGCTCTGGGAGTAAAAGCACCTGGATTCACCTCCCAGCTCAGGGCTCGGGCTGTGGCCCTAGGTGAGGCATTTAACATTTCTGAACCTCAGCTTCCTCACCTGTGAGTGAGGTTAATGCCGTCTGCCTTCCAGGATTGTGGTAGGGACTATAGGTAATACACGTAAAGTGTGTGGCACATAGTAGGTGGTCAGCAGATTATAGCTAGTGTGAGTTTTAGGCATGATCCCAATGACGAAATCATAAGATTTCACGGGTTTTACTTTGCCCACTGGGTCACACTACTGTTTATCTCACAGTAAGTCACTAGGAAAGCAGCCGCTCTCGGAACCCCAACCCACCCGCTCCCCGTCAGATGTCCTTCCCAGCGGCAAAGCCCCCACTCATCTGTGCCTCAAGCTTTCCGTGCAGATTACGTTACAGGAAGTTTATAAAAACAGATTCTCGGATGGAATATATATTACATGGGTGTTTTTAATACCTAGCAATTAAAATCTTTAGAACGGGGAAGACAATCGGCAAACTTTCAGAGTCTCGGAGGAGGCTTGACCGCGAGGACGCCAGTGGCAGACTCGGGCCACAGGACGCAGAGCTGGGGGGTTTTTCTGGGAGTGGAAACAGCTGGAGAGAGTCAGCCTCTGGCAAGGCCTGTCAGAGATGAGCGATGTGCTCGCAAGGAGAGTCACACGTGTCCCATTGTCCTGAGAAACTCCAGCGTGCAACTCATAATCTGCTGCTTGATGAAGTATTCTAAAACATCCCAAGAGTTACACATTGTCCCTGACACCCCGTAACCCTTTTCCTTCCCTTCCAAAGTCTAAAGTTTCTACCTTGCAGTTTTCAAGGTTTTGCCTCCTAGGAAGCTGTCTATGCCTTCTGTCATTGCCATTCATTGATCTTTTACATGTCTGCCATATGCATTCGAGCCACCTGAGGCTCCTGCTAGAATGCAGATCCCGTTCAGGGCTCCTGCCACGGGCCACACACCTGGAGTGAGAGGCATGGGGAAACAGTGGGTGCCTAATGCCTGCAGTTCATCAGATGGAACCAAGCGTTAGCAGGTTTTTCCTCTCCTCTGAGCTTTTCTTCTAAGAATGGATCTCTTAAATTAAGCTGGAATATTAAAGAACTCTATTTAAATCACATTACAGCAAAGAACAAGATTTAAAGAAAATAAATGACTTCTGTATAGTTGTTACTCTGAACCCTTTTCAGCCAGTGTCGCTGACATTAGAAAGGCTCCTGTTCTCTAGTCACCGCCTCCGGGAGTCTCTGGGTCAAGTCCAACCCAGTGTCCACCCCGCCCCTGGACTGCGGGAGCCGCGGTGCTGCCTGCAGCCTCGCTCAGTACCCGCCAACCACCCAATCCTTCCCTGGCACTTCGTCAGGGGAAGAAAATTCTCTTCCATTCCACTTAGTTGCTAAAACCGGGAAGAGAAAGAAAACGTCTCCCAGAGGAAAAGATTGGAGCGACTCAGCAGCTCTCTCCTCCACACCCCACCTCCCAGTCCATGCTCCAGCTCGGCCACAGGCACTTTCTTAAACCTTTCCCGGCGCTGGGTTCCCAGGCCTTTCCACACGAAGCTCCTTCTCCTTGAAATGCCTCACCACCATGACCACCTCCCTTCCTTTGCATAGTCTGACGCTCTTATTCATTCCTGAGTCTCAGCTCAGGGAAGTAGCCAGGCACCCTGGGCCTTGGCGGGGTCTCCGTTACTGCTATTCCCCTGCAGCCACCACGTCCCAGAGCACCTGGTCAGCCTGCACAACTGGCTAAAACACAGCAAACAGGACAGGGATTTCAAATGAACTGATTAACTTTTTCCCCAGAAAGTGATTGCCAGCTTGGGTGTGGGTGTTTTTGTGTGTGCGCGCGTGAGCTCAGTAAATGACAGACTGAGAAAGCGGTGTCATTGAAAAACGTGCAACGGGACAGAAACGGAGGATGAAGGGTGAGGTCCTCACCCCGGATCAGGCAGTGACCACCTGCGCAGACCTAGGAACCCACTCCCATCACCCCTCACACACCTCTGTTTGCACTTCACCCAGAGAAAGGCCCCCATCCTCCCACTGGGTGGGTGGCCTCCACTCACCTTCTCTATTTGCCTTGCGCTGTTTTTACCCTCAGCCCTTCTCATACCTGATTCTTTTCCAGGAAATTATTTCCAAACATCACGCCCCTGCCCTTGCTTTTCTTACCCTTCCCCTGTGGCTCTTTTGAGTCAAGGTGATAATATCTCCAACAAGCCCCAAACTGTGAAACTCACTCACTTTGGTTTTGTCAAGTCACATTTTCTCTCTACCAGACCAAGGTCAAAGTTATGGACATATTTCCTAATGTTATACTATGGCTCACTGAAATCTGAAAAATCCTTGGATGGAAGTTATTCTAAAAGCTGGGCCATCTCAACCTTGAACTTGATAACATAGGCTCCCCACTGTCTCGTGTTGTCTCTGACAATCTGTTCAAGCACATCTGTGTCTCCACTGAAATTCAGATTCCACAGGCATTTGCTGGGTACCTGTAACATACCGAGATTTTTTTAAAACATGATCCATAAAATCAATTCTATGAGTGGAATGACTATACCGACTCCACCCAGGAGAAAACAGAGGCTCAGAAAATTAACATGACTTGCCCAAGATCACATAGACAAGACGTCACAGAGCCACGGTCCAACCCAGTCCCCTACCTTCACACCATAATGAGAGCTCTTCTCATGAAATCATAGCAGTTTCTCACATCAGAGCTGCTGCCTCCGTGTCACCCCCCAGCACGTGAGTGCACGCTGGGCACAAAAACACTTGCTGAGTGGATTTAACCTGGGCCTTGCTTGCGTTCGTGCCTCTGGGCAAGTAAACGAAGCCACCCCAATTTATGGCTTAAGACTATGTTCATTCAAGATAATTTTCTTATATTGAGAGATCAAAATGCTACTATATTTAAGAAGAAAGAGGGAAAGAAAGAGTTTCACCAAATGGAACAAGATCATTATTAACACCATGCACTCCCATGCATTTATTTCCAAAGCACTTAAATGCAGGGGCAAAGGCAAGAGGGTGAAATTACTCTTTTCTTTGGAAGCCAGGCCCCGGTGTGAAAAAATGACGTGCAGACAGTCACCTTGAGAGTCTTACTTTTGGTGCAAAAAATACTTTTTCTCATTGTCAGACTTATTTGAAAATTGGTTGTAAGGTAACACATGTATCTGAGAATCAAAAAAATACAGTAAATAATGCCAGCTACATGGCTGAGTTGACGGAGCTTTATCTTACAGACTGTCTACATGCTCTTTGAAGGCGTGAACTTTGTGTTAGCCACCGTGACCTCTAAGTAACGTGATTGTTGGGTCAGTGCATGAAGGAATAAATCTATTTATCCAGAAACTCTTTTACCTCATAAATAAAACTATTTTGAACAGAATGTAACATGAACAGAAATTTAAACTTATTCCATAGTAGCAATGAACTGAGATCCTAGTTGCTCCCCATCCTTACCAACTGGAAATTATCAGACTTTTTTTAAATTTTAGCCTGTCTAATGGGTATGAAATGGCATTTCGTTGTAGCTTTAAACTGCATTTTCCTCATTCCTAACGATGTGGAACTCCTTTTTCTATTGCTTATTAGCCATTCCTATATGTTCTTTTGTGAAATGCTCGTCCAAATCTTTTAGCCATTTTTTGTTGTTGTTGAGTTGATTTTTTATTGTCTATTTATAGGAAATCTTTATATATTCTGGATGGCAGTCCTTCGTCAGCTGGACGCATTGTGAATATTTCCTCCCAGTCTGTGTGGTTCACTTATTCTGCAAAAGCTCACGCATTACGTCCCCAGCTCAGGGGGTAAGGAAGCCCAGGGTGAGGGCGCCAGCCCAGAGAGGCTACTCGAAGAGCGTCCATGCCTTATGTTAGGTTGGGAGTTATCAGCTCCCGCCCTGCGGTCCTCAGTCTGCCCAGAGGAGCTCATACTCACTGAGCACCTGCACAGTGTCATGCGACACAATGTCCCCTCAGGGACAGGATTTGCATAAGCAGGAGCACTTTTTCAGGGGAAGGAAGGTGCACAGGGATCCGTGCGTGTACCCATCCATGCAAATGATACTATCACATTAACCATCCACAACCAGCACCCAAACGAACCACCAATGGCAAGACAGCCCCACACGCGACCCTGTGTCAGTTCACATCCGTCTTTGTCTCTCACACTGTCCAAGTCAATATCCGCGCAAGGTGATAAGGGATGTTCGATGTCACAGCTTAATGCAGACAAGGCCAAAAAAAAGAGCTTTTATAACTTAGATTTTTTTCTCTTACCAAAGTGATGCCTCTTTATGATAGAAAATCTAGAAAGTACAGAAAAGTACAAGAGAGAAAAAATACCTCACAAACCCCACTCCCCAGAGATGAAAGTTTTAATATCTTAGGGTGTATCCTCTTAGTCCTTTTCTTGTGCATGCATACGCTTTTATTTGTTTTTTTAAAAGCCGGTTTATGGAATACATACTGTTGTGTGACCTCCCATTTCCACTTCTCTACCCAAATATTTGTGTGTGTGATTACATGGCCTCCTGTAACATAATATGTAACGGCTGGATGGTTCTCCGTGGAATAAACGCACCACAGTTTATTTAACCGATTTCCTACGGCTGAACATTTAGCTTGTTTCCAATTTTCCACTTAAATGCAACACGAGGATAAACATTTTAGTAGCCACGTCTTCGTTCATCCACGATTATTGTCGTGGAATAAGTTCCTGGCCGTGGAACTGCTGGGTTAACAGCCACGTGCACGTTTTAGGTTGGACACGTGTTGGACATCTGCTCTCTCGTTAAAAGGACAGACCTTTGAACATGTACAGAACACGGGTGCAGCAGGCACTGCGCTAGAGGCTGTAGCAGTGTTAGCTCTAATGCCCCGAACAGCCCAGCGGGGCAGCACTGCCGTGGTTTCACGGGGAGGCCCCTGCCCTTCAGTGAGGCTGAGGCACGAGGCTGTTGGGTGGTAAGCGGGGACCAGAACTCAGCTGTGACCGACCTGAAAGTCTGTGCTATTTCCCAACCTCACCCTCTCTGCCTCTGTTTACTGTGGCAGAGAAGTGAACTACGGTACTTCTCAGGGCTTTTTTTTAAGGGCTCTGTATTATGGGGGAAGCGGGGAGCTGATTATTACCTCAATACTAATACCTCAGTGACTTAACCCAGTGAAGACAGTCACTTGCTTACATCATAGTACAGTACAGGAGTGGTAGGGGAGAAGGACGGATACTCCAGGTAGTCATTCAGACACGCAGGCTCCTTCTGTCTGTGACCCTCCGCTAAGTCCTCTAGGATCATGGCTGGGGGGACTTGGGATGGGGGCAAGCCTGAAAGAGGTACACATCCCTTCTGCTCATATTCTGTTGGCTACAATTCCCTGACGTGGCCACACTTCACTGCAAAAGAAACAGGGACACGCAGGGAGGCGGAGCCCAGGAAGACGAGAACACAGATACTAGGGGCCTCCAGCAGGGTCTGTCAGCGGGTTGAAGGCAATCGGGTGTTCCAGCTAACACTCAGTTAACGAGAAGAATCCACAAACCCCTCACTCAGCCTAAAATAGGAGTTCAGTACAGGGTCAAACACTGTGTGTTCAATCCCAGGCCTGCCCTCACAAACTGTGTGCCTTTGGGGGTAGTAACAACAACAATAGCTAAGAGTAACTGATGGCTTGCTGTCTATGGTCTTGTAAATGACTACGCACTCAAACTTTGGAGTCAGGCTACCTAAGTTCAAATTCTGGCTCTGTCACTTACTAGCTGTGTGACCTTGGGCAGGCTCCTTAACATCTCTGTGCTTCAGATTCCTCTGTAAAATGGGGCTGATGCTGAAGTGCACAGTATAGGTGGTTAAAAAGAGGAAATGTGCTGTGCCTGTAAAAGCACCTAAGCAATGCCTGGCACAGAGCAGACCTCATCTGAGTGTTGGCTACTACTGTTGGGCCAGTATGCCAGCTATCGTGCTAAGTGCTTTGAAGTTATTAGGTTAGACTTCTCTCGGCCAGTTTCCTCCTCTGTAGCGTGGGAGAGAAAATTACTTGCCACAGGGCTGTTGTCCCAAGCACATCATTTATGGAAGCACAGCCCAGCAACTGGCCCGAGTGGGCGGCAGGCACTGCTAGACTCCCTCATGTACTCCAATTCATCGGGAGGAGGGGGGGCACAATTGCCTCGCCCTGCGCTGCTGTCGAAGGTCTGGCAACAATTCCAGGCTCTCATTCAGTATGGGCCGAGAGGAAAAGAAGCCTATAACCAAAGCCGTCTCCTGCGCTCACCTCCCGTCCCACTGTACATGGAGAACATGGTGTCGCGAGCACATTATTCCACTCCCGAGGACGCCATGCCCGTCCCCCTCAGGCTCTGTTCAGCTTAGATTAAAAAGGCACTGTCTTTCCCAGCTGCCTTTCTGAAATATTCATCCTGCAGACAGAGATGCCAGGACACAAGGCAGCCCCACCCCTAGAAGCCCAGGGGATATCTCTTTCCTGCAGCATGCCCACCAGGGGGCCAGGTGGTGATGGGTAGTGGACAAATCCTGGCCCACACCCAGCAGGCTGGCGTAGGGCACCCTGCCCACACCAGCCTTGACCCTACCAGGTCTTTCTTGGTGCCTCACAGCTCCTCTCTGCCCGCAGAAGCCCAGGCAGAGCCGCTATGGAAGGAACCTCCTAAAGGTTCTGTGGGCTGGTCCCCTTATCAGATCTCACACCTCTCTCTCTCTCTCTCTCTGGTCCCCATTTGGGTAAGTGTCTTGGTTAAGAATATCTTTTTGGCACCAAAGAGCCAAATGACCAATGACCCTGCATTTGGTTCATCTGTACCCAGAGTGTCCTGTCCCCCTCCCCACCCCACAACACCAACTTGCTTCAGAGCCCCAGCCTGCCACCACCCTCACACCATCTCCTCTCCTCACTTCGGCCCCCTTTTTCCTGGGCAGGAAGTTCAGTCGTCCTGAGCCACCCCCTCCCCTGGAGAGAGCCAGGGTCCCCCCGTCTTTCAGGAACTGCTCCATATGCTTGTCACTAGAACACAAGCACACGCCTTCTGTAAGTCCCCCAACACCTGGACTCTATTTTACGACTGACCTTTCACTCATTCACTGAAATATTTAAATAGTTAAGTCTTTGAATTAAATGTTTAATGAACACCTATGTCCAGTCATTATGCTCGGTGCCAGGAATTCAAAATCTAATTAGTCACAGTCATGACTTCACAGAGCTCCCAGTTCAGTGAGGGAGAGAGACAAGGAACTAGGTGATCAAGGGACAGAGTGAAGACTGTGACCACGGGGGTCAGCACAGAGGCGGGAAACTTGGGGCGTGGTCAGCAGAGGCTAACCAGATGAGGTGATGCCTCGTTGAGCCTTAAGGACGGGGAGAAGCAGTGAGGCAAAGACAGGCAGCTGAGAGGTGTAGGCAGAGGCAAGAAACAGCAGGGGACTATTACAGCCCATTTAGAGCTGTGAGAGCTTATTGCTCAAGACAGAGACTAGGAAGGAACTGGGACCGCACAGGGCCAGGCAGCCCTATTCATGGGTTTAGGGAGCCAACGCAGCCCAGTTTTGCCCTGACTTTCTGGTTTTAACGTGGAAAGTCCCATATCCCAGGAACCCCCTCAATCCCAGGCAAAGCAGGGTGCTTGGTCACTCGGGTCTAGGAGCTCTGTGCCCAGCTAAGGAGCTTGGACAAGTGACACAATCAGATTTGTGTTTATAATTTGTGCAGAAAACCCACTCCAGCTGCTTCCGCCACCCGGACAGGGAGCCCATCAGCCACGGGGCTCGTAAAGCTCAGAGCACGTTGACTACCGATGCTTCGCCATGAAATCGAAGGCTGTGCGGCTTGCTGTTGGCCCGTTATCACAGAAGATGCTACGGGGGTGGGTACCTGGAAACAGGAACACATCCACGTGCCTCATGGTAACGTACTGAGAGGCACTCCACTTCTGAGCGGCTCATTAGATTACAGAATTTGGAAACTCCAGAGATAGTTCAAGCACGCCATGATTTTCCCAGGCAGGTACAATTTCTAGGGAGTGCCTTCCAGACTTTCAGAGCCACGGAGACGATATATCTAATGCAAGGGAACAGCAGTAGCCTAAGGGAATGCAGTCTGGAGAGAATCCTACTGTAACGAGCTTGACGGATGTCAACATCCCTGTATTATGTTCAAATTTCATTAAGACCAAGTAGATTGTATCCAGAGTGGAGAGATGATGTACTCTATTATTTATTAGTTTTGTTTGTTTGCATAAAGAGATTCCACTTACGTGGTTAATTGCAACTAATACAACCACCAGGGGGTGAGGAGGATTGGACAAAAGGGAGGTTTTGTGGAAGAGCCTAGAAGATAAAAACTGTTGTGGCACCATTTATCCCTCCTGCCACTGTAATACAGGATATTAATTATGTAACTTTATCATGTATGTCTGCAATTATAGACACTACAGCTGTCCAAGATAGTAGTTGAATCTGCTTTTCAGAATGATCTGTTGATGATCTGGAAGAGCTGGTTAAATTCTTGGGGCTGGTGGAAGTAGGAAGTGCTTCCTGTGGAGGGCAGGCCAGTGCAGAGTGGCCGGGACTCGATTCTGTGGGCAGGCAGCGGCGCAGTAAGGAGGATGCGAGGGTCTCGGAGGAGTTCTGGGCAAAGCAGAGCATCTGAAGAAAGATAGAAGAAAGCTCTGAGAAGCACCTACAGAGCTCCGGGCAGCTCCCCAGTGACGTGGCAGGAGCAGCAGGATGTGGGGGAAGGGGCCAGGGCAGCGGAGGTGGCCACGCCTGGCAGGTGTTCAGGTGGCCATCACCCTCTCTTGTCCTCCCATCTCTGTCCTTTCCGCCACAGCTGCCACTTGGGAGTTTGCTTCAGAACGTAACAGGGAAATGGAGAGAAGATGGACATTTTCTGGTGAACCGAATGTGAGACACAGCATGAATTTCTTCCAAATTTCACCTGGAATTTTCCCAACCACTGCCATGACTTCCTAGTATCCCATCCCAACTTCTCTTCTTCCTCCCAGGTAATATACTCTCTAAATACCAGTACGTCTCTGTCCGACTTCCTTCGCTTCTCCACCCCGTCACCAGGACTTCGGTGCCTTGTTCCCTACCCTGCTCCATCTAGCCTGTCTGACCTTGGATCACACTGCCACTTCCCAGACTCCCTCTCCACAGCTACCTGGGTCTATGTAACAGACTTCACTTGGCCCCCAGTAGTTCTCCAGACAGCCCTGCCGCATGCTACTTCAAGACTCAGCTTGGGCAGCAGCACCTCCAGGAAATGTCTCTTCCCCTCCACCCTACACACACTGGGGAAGGGATGCAAGAGCGGTTGAGTAATTTGCTCGAGATCACACAGCTTACAAGGGGTGAAGCCAAGGCTGGAACTCAGGCCCATGGGCCTCCACAGACACATGCGCCTGGCACCCAGCCTGGGGAACCAGAAAATTACAACAGAGGCCCAGCCCTCCAGGAGCTCAGAGGCTGCTCTGGCCAACCCCCTGCCTTCTGGACGCTGGTGCTCAGAAGGCAGAACCCACCCCCACAACAGCTTCTGGTATGTGTGTGTTTATCACCTATCACTTCGGAGCAGAAAAACACAATCAAAGGTGGCATCAAACCTGTCCTGGGCTGCACCCCTCGGGGCGGCGGCAGAGACAAAGTCAGGTTTCACAAAAGGGAGCCTCTCCTCTGCGGGTGACCCCCTGCCCCACCCCCACCCAGCTCTCCATCTGCCATTTCCAAAACCAATCACAACGAGATGCTTTTATCACAACCAGCCCTATCATAGCAAATAGCGAGGCGGCGCTCCTTATTAAAGGTGCGCCCGATTCCGCGAGTGGCGTCTATCAGCGATTCAGTGCGTGCGCGCCGCGCACCGCCGTGCGTCTGCCCGGGGACTGATAAGGCGCCTCTCGTCGGGTTTTGACAAGCAGCAGCACGAGAGGGCGCATCAGGGGCCCCACCGAGCCCGAGGCGCGTTGCCAAGGAATAAACTCAGGGGGAGAGGAACAAAGAAGACCGAAACAATATTCCCTAGCCACGAAATCGGACATGAAAATGAGGCAGGCACCCCTGAAAGCCCAGCCTCTGTTTTCCGAGGGCCTGAAAGAGTCCGTTACAACTTGAAGACGAAAGATAAATGACATGCGCAGAGGGCCGCGGCTGTGTCAGCCCACGCCCAGAGGGGAACTTGTTGGCGGTAAGGATCACTTCAGTGCGCGCGGAGCTTGTCTCGTGCGCACGTTCCACGGAGCCCTTCTCCGCTCTCCCCAGAGATGAGCTGTTTGCTCAGGACAGACAGCTCTGCCTTGTCAAAGGCGGCCTCCTCCCATCTTCCACCTGCCACGGCCCCACCGTCTTAATCTATTCAAAAAGCTGTTACCAAACAAACCTTCGCGCCCTTCATATCACTCCCCTCCTCAAGCTGTTGCACCCCAACTCCCATCTCCTTAACTTACACCAGTGAAAATGCCTCTTCTGTTTCCCCAAAGGAATGAAATAAAACTGAAACCTTGGGAGTCCTGGTGGAGCCAATGTCCCGGCAAGCAGACCTGGCGCATCCTTCCCAGTTAGCCTTTTAAATTCTCAGAGCCTTGAGTCTTGTCTGAACAATGAGCATGAAAGTACTTTAGTCTCAATACCCAAGTCATTTTTGGAAACTTCTCCCAACTCAGATTCCTACGATCAAACCAAGTCTGCACCCCCCACCATTCATTCACACACAGGACCACGAGGGCGAGAGGTTACAGTCTGTCTCCTGAGGAGCCTGTGGCCAAGTGACAAGTCGGACATGCAAATATCCAAACATGATGCGTGGGACAGACAGGTGCACAGCCCAGGGCTCTCTGGGAGCTGAGAAGAGTCCCTCCACCTGCCTGGGAATAGGCAGAATGGAGCAGGGGGAGAGAAAGAGGCTAACAGATGGGCAAGACGGGCGAAGGCCGTCCACATGCAGAGGGAAGCACTGGTGCACAGACAGGGGCTATGAGAAGGCACGGAACAGTGCCCTCCTGCACCCCCGACGACATGCCTCTTCACCCTGCTCTTGCTGCCTGCTTGAGGCAGTACAATCAATGCTTCTAAGCTTGTTAAAGATCCAACCTCTCCACATCATGATGAGAAAGCAAGGCCTGGACAAAAACAGAGCTTGCTTGGGGCTCCAACCAGGTCTACTGCTTCTCGTCTGGGCGCCTTCCCCACCCCCTGTGTTTGCAACCTTTAGGCCACCTCACGGTGCAGTTCCCTCACAGGGAATGCTCTTCCTCCCTGGACTGATTTCTGGACACCTGAGCTCACCTAAGAGTGATATAAAGGATACGCAGATAAGTGGCACATAGGGAAACAAATGCTTGTTAGACGTATGTGCATGATCAAAACTCAGCTTCAGCATCACTTCCTCCAGGAAGTTTTCCCTGATGACTATCCCAGGTCAGGCGTCCCTCATTTGCTTTTTGAGCACTCCAGTTCTAGTGCCTGAGCACTTGTCACACTTTACTATAATTATCCACTCACTCCCGGGCAACCCGGGAGTTCTAGGCAGTATCTGGTATATAGGAGCTCCACAATGAAAAGTTTCAGATGGATGATGGGTGGATAGATGGGTAGGTTTGACCTATTTCTTTGAGAGACAGTTGAAATTGTAGAAGGAGCTTAAAACATCAATGAAAGGATTTGGATCCCAAACCCCCTCTACTACTCACTAGCAATATGACATTGGATGAGTTCCCCCATCCCCTTGGTAGCTTGGTCTTCCTGCTCTTCCATGGTAAGGGAATCTAAGGGTACCTACATCAGGGAATGTGATAATCAATGTAAAAGTGCTTTGTAAACTACTGAGTGTTGAGCACACGTTACCTCTATTCACTGATTAGGATGCTTTGGACAACAAGTAAAAGAAAACCCATTTTAAGTTAGTTTAAAAAAACAAGGGACTGCATTGGCCCACATAACCAGAAATGCACAGCTAAGAAAACTTGTAAGCAGAAAAAAAAAATACAAAATGTAGAAAATATGATTTTTCTGAACATGTGATTTTTCTTAAAATAATCTGCATAAACTTGCCACTTCCCCTGAGACTTGCCTGGCTTTAAACCAGCGAGCCTGTAGCTGCCACATCCTATCTGAGAGAGAATTGAAGAAGGCTACCTGCAAGGAAAAAAAAGTCCATGGCTACAGTGTGGCCATTCATTTCAGCAACAGGTTAAACCTACAGACATGTAATCCTTTTGCCTAGTCTCTCCCCAAATCCCCTTCAACCTCCCCACTGAGATATTTATAGTAATATTTGTGTTTTTAATAAAAATGAACCTTGTGAGGAAAAACTAATAAAATGATTGCAAGCAACCCACCACCGCCATCACTACCAGAGGGTAAAAATAAAGAGCTATAGGAACGCCAAAAGACAATAACATGGGGTTCCCTTGTCGAGGCCTTCCAGGGGAGTTTAGTGGTTTATTGGGTAGCATGGTGGGACCCGAACACCCGCACAGATGAAAGCACGAAGCTTTCGAGTAATTCCGTAGATAAATTCAGGTCCATCCAAGTCACAGCATCTGGCGGTTCATGCGCAGAGACTGCAAACTGTACTCCCCAAACAGCCTGGCTGATGGATATTTCTAATATCTAATTTAATAGGAAGGAGAGGCTGGGAGAACAGTAAATTTAGACTGCTGCGGAGCGAGAGCTAAGCTTGGGAAGTAGGGGATGGATACTGCAATTCAAGCACGAGGAAGAGAACAGCCCCAGAAGAATCTGGCTGAAATGGAAGGGAAGGGAGCGCCATGCGTTGCCCAGCTTTCTCAACGGGTGGCCTCTTGTTTCTCAGTCTGTGCCCAGCCCTCTGCTGGGATGAATTTAGACACGTCTAATTTTGAGCACTGGCAGCAGGGAAACAGTACGCCTATGGAGACCTTCAGCCGCAACTTCACAAAAGAGTCTCTACCTGAATGTGTGGAACCACGACTCATCGAGTGTGAGGGAACGACTGGCCGCCGCAAACCAAGAAGTCGGACAAATGAGTCTTTACTGAGTGGCTATTGGTGGCCAGCCCTGGGCTGAAATTTGGAAGGAACGTAGAAATGTAAGAAACTGTCATTTTCCAGGGGGAGCTTTCAATGTGGCTAGACAGGACATCCTGGTCCTACTCCTCATCCAAAGGCTGGGCAGCATCCAGCCAGGAGGGACAAACATCATGAAAGTTGGTCTCTGTGCCTGAAGAACTGCCAGTCAGGAGGAGGGCAAGGTCCTGATAAAGAGACAGGGGCAGGCAGCACATGCAGAAAGAAGAAAAAGCCTCACAAGGGAACTGAGTGATTTGATTGGGCACCCAACAGCCAGGTGGACCAAATAGTTGGGGAACACGGTGGGGGAAAGGTTATGGATGTCCAGATTATGAACTTTCCTGGATGCATATTTCCAGAGATCAGGCTTCTTGAACGCAAGAGGGGAGATGATTTTTAAAAATAAAAAGGAGTTGATCCAGCTCAACAGCTTCTGGCTGGATTCTCTTTGTGTTTCTTGCTATTGGGTGATTAAAAAATGGATACATACCATACACTTGCATAATTGCAAGTTCAAAACAACTGGCTTCTGCCAAAGCGCACACGTGGCTGAGACCTCCCAACTATGTGTTTCCAGAACACGTGCCATGGGGCCCCAAAACAACCCCGTCCACTGTGGCTCATCCCATCACCCCACACCAGGCACCGTGACAAATCGCATTCAGTGAGGACAGTGATGAGGGGGTTCTTAAATAGAGAATTATTTTTAAAACCTTTTAAGAATAATTTTCTTTGGATGCACTGAATATTTAGATTCCTAGATAAAGAGTCATCCAGTTATCCAGTCAAGCTGATAAAGAATTTTGAGTATCAAGTTACAATATACGTAGTAAATAAGAGACAAGATTATGTGCGAAGTCAGAAAAGGATGTGTTTGCGGGGGGAAAGCAGACCAGTCATACACGTGGTATGTTATGGTCATAATACATTATCATAATTGCTCTGAAATGCACATACTGAGTTTAGCTATCTAGACAGCAAGAAAGATCTATTCTTAAGTTATAAATTATTATCAAAATAACTCAATGCATTGTTTTCATGTAGGTGATCTTGATTAAAACCATTACACGTTTTCTGAGGGAAAAATAAGTCTGTGGTGCAGGACATATCACATCTCTCAGCCTCTATTTCCTCACCTAGAAAACTGGGGAAACGATACCCACCTCTCATATTATTCTTCCATTCAGTCTCTGACAACACTCATCAGGCCCGGCCACGCACAGCCACAGTCTAGGTGCTGGTGCCCCAGTGACGAACACGGCACTGCGTTTGCCTCTGTGGATCTGACATCTCAGGGGGATGGACACTCGAGAGTCAAGTATGTAAATAAGCATGCAGTGTCATTTTCAAGCAAGATAAGCGCTATGGCCGAAACATTTTAAAAGGCAGGGTAAGGGCACAGAGAGCAGGAGGTGGGGCCTGCAGGAGGCGCTGGCTTAGACGACACGGTCAGAGCAGATCTTACAGAGGAGGGGCCCTGAATGAAGAGTAAGGTGGCCGTGTGAGTACTGGGGGAAGAGTTTTCAAGGCAAAAGGGACAGTAGGTGCAAAGACCGTGAGATGGTGCTACAGTGACAGGGTCAAAGAACAGAGGAAGGCCCTGTACCTACGGGGAGAGCAAATGAAGAAGGGGTCGGGGAGGCACCGCAAGGCCAGACTTCACGTTAGACCTCAAGTGAGTGTGAGTCTGGAGCACAGGTGCACAGCCGGCTCTGGAGACATCAAGTTGGGTGTTATCGGCATAGAGATGGAAGGGAAAGCTGGAGGGCTGGATGGGATCACCCACAAAGTCCTAGAGAAGAGTAAAGAAGACTTAGGACTGAGCCTGGAGGCACTGGACATTCAGAGCAGGAGCCAGCAAAAGAGACCAAATAAAGGTGAAACCATTACTGTAGGAGAAAAAGCAAGCATGTGGAATCGAAAGGAAATAATGGACAGGTTTCGCAGGGAGGATATGGGGTAATGTGTATAAAAGTTCTAGCATAGTCTCCGTTCCCACAAAGAGTGGGCTCTCAGAAACGTTATTTGCCTCCCCTAGGTTCAGAGAGAATTAAGTACTACAGGATTTAAAATAAGGAAGAAATTAGTGTAAACCAGAGAAAAAAACAAGAGCCCCCATCCTGATAAAAATGAACACAATAAGACTGGTTAAGGTTAAAATGAATTTTTCCTAGAAATCCCCACATCCCAAAAGGCCAAGCACTGTGAAAGGATTAGAAGGCACTGCTGAGGGGGTCAGGGAGCCCCCAAACCTGGTTTCTGCAGCCATTCCTACAATTACTTATTCCCCAAACCTCCCAGGCCGGGTCTTCACCATCTCTTGGAAGCAGGGCTGGGGCGGGGGCGGGGGCGGGGGGAGCTATGGAGGCCGGATTCTGCCTGCCTGTCTGTGTCCCATCCTCAAGCATAAAAAAAGAGGGACTCGGTGTTGGAGGCCCTGCTGCTCCCCTCTGCAGGCACCCCCAGATGTCTGGAAGGAGCAACAACAGCCCGGCTCCGTTGTCCCTCCGAGCCAGCTAGAAGAGGTCTTGCTGACAACCATCTAGTCCCCAGGCCATGCTCCGTCCGAATCAAATACAAACTCCGCTGTCATCTAACTCACAACAAATGTGGACCCTCCAGTGGTGATCTGAAGGGACGGAGCAACAGAGACAGCTTCCCACCCTCAAAGGATAAAGGGATCTGATGGAAAGAACCAGAATAATCCTCTCTTCAGCACTTTTTAGCTAGAAAGCCAAGCATATGCACATTTACGGTCTCACAAGGTCCTGTGGCCTAAATAAGGATGCTGCCTCTCCTTTACAAACAAGGAAACTGAGGCACACAGAGGGAGAAGTGACTTACATGAGACTATATGATGCATTTAACCGCAGAGCTAGAATTACGAGTGTATATCCAAATTTCTCGATTCCTTGCCTACGGAGTTAGTATAAGGATTAAATGAGATTTGGAAACAAGTATGTACAGGATTCTGAAACACCAGGCCTCACAAAGTAGAATTAGGACAGTCGAATTTTGGAACCTCCACTTAAATCCTGACTTACTAACCATAAATCACTGAACAAGTTCCTCTTCACCTCCCCAGCCCCTGTTCATCTTACCTAATGGTACCAGTCTTCCTCTGGGATTGTGGTAAAAATTAAATACAAGAAGATAAAGCACACAGTACAATCTTTGGTATTCGGTAAGTGCTCAAGAAATGTTAGCTTCTTTCAGTAACAAGATTTCCACCAATTAGTTGATTGGCCCTGGGCCAGATGCTTCCTTTTTGAGATACAGGTGTCCTCACCTGTAAATGGAGGGAGGTTAACCTAGACCTAGTTGGAAGGTGGAAAATGTGGTGATTCAGAATGTAGACAGGGGGAAGGGGATTCGAGGTCTACCTCCTCTGAAAGTCACTTACCTTCTCAACACTGCATTGCCCCATGGGTAAAATGGAGACAGTAAACAGTGCCTACCTGCTGGATTTTTCTGGGGATTAAACAAAAGGATACATGTTGAATTCTTAGTGTAGAATGATACAGAATAAATGCTCAATGAAACTTGGTTAGTGTGATTGTTTCCACTTTTCTGCACTTCTTTTCCAATGATGCCAAGGACTGTAGCAGACAGCTTGCTCTCTGAGACCTGCAGTCTCACTGTCTGTGAAATAAGGGCTTGCACTGGAGTCTCAAGGATCCCCCCACTACCTCTGATGTCAGCAAAACCACAGATATCTCAAGGACAGACCTCTTCCTGGTCATGGATTCTCCCAGAGCTCAGAGTTGAAGAGCCCAGCCCTCTTCTGGGACATAGCTTAGAAGCCACATCTCTGGCACATGTCCCCTTAACATTAACTGTCAGCACACCTGGCCTTGGAAGCAACATGCAAACGATGAACCTGTGCATGGCAGGGAGCCAGCAAGAGTGGGGGCCATGTCCCTCCTCTGTGGTTACCCAACCCCGGCCTCTGACTTAGCACATTCCCAGACTCTTCAGGAGACAAAATATTTCAGAACAAGGAAAGGACTATTCTCCTCCTTCCTTCCTTCCTTTGTAAATAAATACTCCATGTAATTACTCTCCTCTTGGTCTAAAACATTTAGCAGAGACGTTTCAAGAGTGGACAAACACCTGCCACAGAGTTCTGTCATATGAAGCTTTTACTGCTCAGACTCCCCCAATATCAGATGTCATACTCTTGGCTGCATCTGAGTAAATACAGAGTCCAGCAGAAGTAGCACCTGCTTTAGTGTGGTTGGTAGGGTAATAATATGGGTGAAATAATTTATCATTTTAATTTGAGCATTTCACCTAAAATGCCATATGGTGTGCTTGAGTGTGATATTGTTATGTTACAGAATTACATGCTTATGATTTTGTAATAAAATATTTTGTAATAAAAGGGGAGTCGATTGTGCTGGATCCTGTAGAATCAGACTCTGCTGTGGAGTTTGCAAAAAACTCGCTGAGCAAAATGTTGCAATGCAGCTTCCTCTCTTCCCTTACCTCCCAAGACCAGTCGAAAGGCTTGTCCAATAAAGAGACTTAACCATTTCCTCATTAGCCATTCTTTCACCCATTCAGGCCAAATTGGTATTTGATACAACAGGGGAATATGCTGAGTACATTATTAATCAGATTCAGCAAAGGAAAGGTCAGGGGGGTGACGGGCACAATTACAGGACGTGGGCAATAGGCCAATGAGAGTGCGTTGGTAAGAGGGGAAATCGATGGTTATGAAATTGTGGAGGGTTGTGAATAGTTGGAAGCAACCGAAAGGCTGACACTGGGCCCAAACCAGACACATGCAAGGCTTCCATCTTCGACTGTCTTCAACTGTCTATTATTGCAAGGGAAATTTCAACTCCAAGGCAGCCGATACAGGCATAAACCCAGAAGCCTGCAACCAGGCCTTAGTAAAAAGAGTCGCTCGAGGCAGAAGATTCGATTGGAAGTTTGTCAGACTGGTGAGAGCTCCAGAAGGGAAAGAGATGTCAAGCTGCCCACCAAAGGCAACTAGGCTTGTTAGCTTTCGATTTCCTGGTGTGGCTGCTCGATATTCTCAATAGACTCTGGAGGACGTGGGTTTCCAAAAGACTTTTCCAGATCAAACGTGCTGGGGTGTGGAAATGCCCCCCAAACTGCCTTAACTGGGCATTGATTCTTTAGAATCAATGTGCATTTAATTCAACAATAAAATGGTAGTGAACCATCTAGAAGATATCCCTCGGGCACATAGCTCAAAGAAAACCTCTAAGGAAGTCACAGAAGTTCGCAAAGGATGTTGCACCAGAAATGAACCACACGACATTAAACCTTCAATCCCTATAAACAGGCATGGCTATGGAGTTCTTTTTAGAAGGAAATACATTAAGCTATAACTACCGAGAGGACTCTCCATCTAGGTTACCAAACACGGAGTAGTCCAAGGCAGAAATGAAGTTGTGGTCATTTTAGAAAGGTTTCTAGATTATTAATCTGAATCGTCAATGAAAGCTTTCATTAAGTTGCACCCTAGGAATTGATTTGCAATGGGTCGTTCCAATGTACTATGCAAACTTGCTGTAGAAAATTAGTCATCCTAGACTCCCTAAAGAATACAGACATGACATCCGGGCATCTGTTAAGTTTGCTCAAAAACATATGCAAACCTTTTTTTAAGGAACCATAATTACATCCTGCTGAAACCTCCAAGGACCCTGCTAACTGCCTTTGTATTACAACATCCATTTCCCACTTAGACAGGCTGTGCTATTTAGAAGTACGTTACAATCTGCTTGCTCTTGCAGCACACTTTCTCAGCCAGGGTCTGCCAGTGGTCAAGGCCTTCCATGTTCAAAGAAGATCAGACTTGGAGGAAGCAGGAGCTGTAGGGTAGTATGTGTATGTGACCTTTGTTAAAAATACAACCAGGAATGTAGAGCTGAAAGGGAACTTAGCATAAATCCAGGCCAAGTGTCTCATTTTCAGGTGGTACCACTGAAGACCAGAGAGGGAAATGGCTCGTCCAATGCCACACAGCTCAAATCTGAAACACTGCATGGTACAGTGATTAAAATCTTAGACAGTGGAGCCAGACAGACAACAAATCCACCGTGCTCTACCACTTATTTGCTGTGCAACTTTGAACAAAGGCCTTAACCTCCCTGAGCCTCGGGTCCTTTATTTATAAAACAGAAATGGTAACAGTACCTGGGAGGTAACAAGTCCCAGAGGGTTAGCAGCTGTTAATATCCTCCTCATTTTCACATGCATGACCTCATTTAATCCTCACAACCTGATGAGGGAGGAAGGGCTGGGATCACCAGCCTCATCACACAGGTGAGAAAACTGAGGCCCAGAGTGCAATGATTCTTCCAGAGCCACACACACCCCGGGTCCGGTTTCTTACGATCCTACCGAAGCAAATGGGGGGAGTTCAGCCCCCATTCAATGTCTCACTAGTCTCCTTGACTTTGCCCAGACACAAACAGGGAGGCCAGGAGGAGACGTGCTTATTTGTGTCTACACTGGAACAAAATTAGTGTGGCCACCATTCTTAGGGCTTCAAATCCCACAGGGACTCTGGGTCCAGCTGGCTGTTCCTGAACAAGGGAAGAGAGTAGCTGTATATTCGAAACTCATACTGATGCTGGGGGTGCGTGTATACATGGGGGAGAAGGCATATGACTTCAGGATTCTACTTCATATTTTAAAGCTGACATCAGAGTACTTGTCAATGCTCCATCAGCCTGCCCTCCTGACCCCCAAATCTGGCCTCTGGGAAAAGTCTAATTGCCTGCTCTGAGTGACACCAGAGCCATGTGAGTGATAAAGTTATATATAGTCACTTTGTAATTATGTGCCCTAATGGAAGAAGGAATACACTGAATGAATGCATCAGTGAATGAATGAATACACATCAGGGTTATTTATACTAAACTCTGGAGTGCAATGTAGTGATGTCTCCATTAATGCATCTTCCGGGGACTCAGCCCCTGTGAGGATGTCAGCCAAGGAAAGAGTCACAGGAAAGCTCCAGGGAGTTTCTTAGGTGAAGACCCTAAATATCAGCTTCTCCAGGCAACACTTTAGGAGGGTTTCTAGGCCGTAGGGCCCATAAGGATGGACATACAGCTCAGGAATGAGTGGCCATACTCTGGGCCACTGGGAGGGAAGCAGGCAAGCCTCCAAGAACAGATAGGCTGGGAGTCCGATGTTTCACTTAGCAAAGCCAGTGCAAGCCTTTCTAGAAAAGCTACCACTATAAGCACCACCCTATAGCCTGGCTATTCATTCATTCATTCATTCAATGAAAAGTTCTTGGAACACCTACAAAGTGCCACACATGAGACCAGAAATGCAAAAATGAGTAAAACTTGCTCTACATCCTGAAAAACTCATCGCCAAGTAGGGGAGACAGGGAGGGGAACAGCTGTCCACAACACAGTTGTGGGAAGCACCCAGTCCTAAGAAACCTGCCCCTGACTGTGCCCAACTTCAGTGGAGCAGTCTAGCAACGGCCGAACTGCAGCTCTCAGACGCTAGCTGGTCGCCTGTGATGGGACAAGGAAGGGGAGGTAGCAAGGAGCTGCCATGTATTAAGCTCTCACTATGCACCAGACAGTATCAGTGCTCTCGTCTCAGAAAAAAGAAAAAATTCCCCCAAAGTGTTAGTTTCCTCATTTTATAGATAAGAAAACGGGATCAGAGAGGAGAAGCAGTTTATCTATGGTCTAATACTAAGTAAGGGCTGGATTCAGGATTTCATCCAGGGTATGTTTGAGTCCAGATCCAGCTCTTCCCAGGACAGCCTCCCGCCTCTCTCACCCACCGCTGGCCGCTCTGGTGGGCCCATCCCAGGGACCTGAGCCTTTCTTCACCCCCATCACCCACATTCTTGCCCACTACAGGCTCCTCTGGAAACTGGCTCACAGGGAAAGCTGCAAAAAGGCAACCCAGCTAGGAGAACTGAGCAGGAAGAGTAGCAGCACTGGCTCCCCTGCACGTGACAGACAGCCATCTACTGTCCTTCCTCTGTCCACCCAGAGCCTCAGACCTACAGGGGCTCCACAGAGGGTGTGGGGGCCGGGGGAGGGGCATCAGGCACAGCTGCGGCAGCTGCGGCCTCTCCCAGTGGCCCCGCACAGGGCTCTAGGAACTAGAAGCCGCCCTGACGTCATGCCCACTGGTAACCCGACCCCTAACGACTGCTCCCTCCTCTCCTCTGCTGGGCCCATCTTGCAGGCACAGGGGAGAGGTCACCCCTCAAGGGAAGGAGCCAAGTGAAGCTCCTTTCAGTGGCTGCCGAAATGAGAGATAATTTTGGTTATTGACATCTCCCACAGGGCTCCCCTATTCTCAGAGCTCTTCCTAATTCTCCCTCTCTGGCTGCTTCTAGAATCAGAGCTGCTTCCACTTCACACTGAAAGAGCAGCAGGGCTCTCCCTGTGGGCTTGTGCTCCGTTTTCGCTGGCCAAGAGCAGGAGTCAGGTTTGGTTGGGGGGTTTTCACTCTAGGAAGATAAGCACTTATGAATAAACTCTTTATTTAGTCACTGACGCAGGCACTCTGTAAAACGGGTCTAAGTTTATTTTTTTAATATTTTCCTTAATTTACTTTTAGAGAGAGGGGAAGGGAAGGAGAAAGAGAGGGAGAGAAACGTTGATGTGAGAGAGAAACATCGATGGGTCGCATCCCGCAACCCAAGCATGTGCCTTGAATGGGGAATTGAACCGGAGTTCTTCTGCTTGGCCGGAGGATGCCTAACCAGCTGAGCCACACCAGTCAGTCGGGTGGTCTAGGCTTATTTAAATGAAATTCTCATAAAGCAGAAGAAGGAAAGCATGAAATCTGAAATCCCTTCCAATCCATTGGGTGTTTATGGAGCACTGGAATGGCTTCAGCACTGTGTGCCTCTCTGGAGGATAAAAACTAAACAGGAGACTTGATCTTGGCCCTCTAGCATCTTACACTCTGATTGGGAGAAACGCGGCTACCATTAGTACCACCACGCCTGCTCCTGGCTCGCGTTTACTAAACAGTTACTGTCTACCGGGTACCTGCTAAGTACTTGTATTTCTCATTGGATCTTAGTAGTAAGCCCAGGACATAGCAACTATTGATTTTCCCATTGAACAAAGAAGAAAGCTGAGGCACAGAGAGGTGAAGTGACATTTTGAAGGTCACAGAACTGGAGTTTTCATTGTTTGATTCCACAGCTCACGCTCTTAACCCACAGGTGATTTCAGTGAAATACAGGCACACCTCAGAGGTACTGCAAGGTTCGGTTCCAGACCACTGTAATAAAGCAAGCAGTGTAATAAAGCTAGTTGTAATCTTTTTGCTGGTGGAGAGCCTTGCCTTCAATTTGTAAAAAGAAACAACACAGTATTTGCGAAGTGCAAAAAAGTGAAATCCAACAAGGTATGCCTGTAATGTATCAGATAGGAAAAATAGAGTTGAAAAATGTCAAAGAAGAAAAGAATAAGAGAAAAAAGATAGGGAGGTTTCACGTGCATAGAAGTGTGAGTGAATCTGGAAGAGAGGCTGAGACGGCTGGCTGGAGTGACGGGAGAATACAACAGTGACGGGGGTGGGCACTGTGAGGAAAGGCAGTGCCCTATGGGATGGCCCGAGCACAGGCTATTGTCTCCACATCCTCCGTCACCCTATCCCTGGAACTTGGGCTCACCTGAAAAAGTGCCTCATACAGGATCATTTCTAGTTCATTCCTTCCCAAAAAGGAAGAGATGTGAATTTATTGCCCTCAAAAGGAAGCTCGGGCACCATTCATAATATAAATTTTGCCCAGAGATCTTCCTGTGGAAGGTAGAAAAAAACAAAAGGCAACATATAGTTAGTGGGTAAATGTAGCTTTGCACAGTGAACGAATTCATGAAAAGTAACAAGAGGTCACAGCTTTCTAAGTTCTCTGAGTAAAAGAACTCCACGAAGACAACTGTGAAGCAAATCCATACCGTCTGCAATAGAAAACATGTCCTTAAGTCGTGTGCATTGCAAAGCAGGATGTTTGTCCCCGAACGCCGTGCTGTTCCTGCTGTGGTGGCACCTGTCTGTCCCAGGCCCCTGTGCCCGCCGTGTGGTCCTGCATTCCGACACATGTTGACTGCCCACTGGGGCCTGGGCGGAAGCTTTGGGGGACACAAAGATGCCCAGCCAGGCTCACAGGAGCTGAAGACCCACTCACATCACACCAGAATCAAAGCTGGAAGACGGGGAAAAATAGCGTGATGTGGGCTGCAGTCAGAAAACACAGGCAAGGGCGTTCAGCTGGCCCAAGAGGACAGTCTAGCCACCCGTCTGGGCCGTAAGTGGGTAGGCATCCCTCTGCCAGGAGGCAGGGCTTCCTCTTGTGGGGAGGCGGTAAAGGCAGAATAAATAAGAGGACCAGCTAAGACGTCTATGACATTGTTAAATAATGACAAATATATATTCAGTCTTCATCCCCAGTTTCTGGCACAGAGCAGTACTTCCCTAGTGCAGGTCTGCGTACCTCTGGTGGTATACAACATTATTTTAGGCGCCTTACCGTGAACTTTTTTACTAATGAACATTTAAAAAATTTCATAACCAAGATTTTACTTTAATGAGTATTTGAAAGAAAAATAAGTAGCAGATGAAATTCAGGATTTCATTGATATCCCTGCAACACAGGTAATTTTTTAAGTGAGTCCATTTAAAGACAGACGCAGAGTCATAATAATATGGCAGAAATCAGGTCAGTGGCATGTTCAGGTCTGATAATGGTATCTGGTGAGAAAGGGCACAGGCTTTAGAGTCCTGCAGAGCTGGCTTCAAGAGTCAGTTCTACCATCCCCTCCTGTCAGACCATGGGGAGGTTACCTAGCTTCTCTGAGCCATCCTTTCTCTATCTGTAAAGTAAGAACAATAGCGCTACCTTTTGCGTGTTGTTGAAGTGAGGATTAAAGGTGATAACGTACCAAAACCACCTGCATCACAAGGTCTCAGCAATTGCTGGTCCATCTCTGCACCTCTAGCCTGCCCCCACTCTCCCATCTGCACTGCCCTCACGCATGTCCTTCCCCATCACCGCTACCTCCTCCTCTCTAATCTAGCTGAGATCCATGATCTCTTTGAACACCATTCTGGGGGCTCAGGGATTCTCCTCACACCCGACTCCAGCAGGTGAATCCCTTCTGCCTTCTCGGTCGTGTTGGTAATAAGATTTGGAGACTGCATAGGAATCCAAATGGGAAGATCCTCTAGGGACAAGAGCAGAAATTAGATTTTTTTTTCAATTACCATAGGCAAAGGGCTTCACGTTGTTCTAGTAACGCAAACTGCTTATTTGCCATTTCCCTCTTCGCAGTCCTCCCCTGCCCCTGCCAGTGATTGATGGCCGTAAGGGAAGATAGTGCACGCATCCAGCATTCGCAGTTTCAAGCGCCCTTGATCTCAATCGGCAGTGAGTTGGCTCCCTGGGCTTGGCATATGGCCTCAGGATTATGGAAGGTGGTTAGGGACAAAAACACTTTAGAGCTGGAAACTCTGCCTGCCTTCTAAGCAGAAGGACGCCCGCTAAACTGACCCGCATACCAAATACCAGCAAAAGGCTCGACCAAGGTGTCAAAGAATCTCACACCAGTCCAGCAGGAACTGAGGCTCGAGAAAAGTCAGGACTCACTCAGTTGTAGCTGTCAGTCCAGGTAACACACTGGAAATTGTGACTTTTCTTCACACATGTATAGACATGGGGCACAGCGGTTCCAAAGTAGGCCCACTAAGATCACAACAGCAAAGTGTGGTTTTTCATGGCTTATTAGCATGAACTCAGAGACACGCTAAAAAAGAAAGAATTCACTTTTGGTCAGCACCAATGCAATACACCAGGTGCTGTGCTAAGCACTTTTTAAAAATATAGTATAATTTAATATAATCCTACAGAGTAGAAACTATTAGCATCCACATTGCATAAAGGTGGCAAGAGCCTTAAACATCTTAAGAAACTTTCCTAAGATCGGAAAAACCAGTATGTTCTGAGGCAGGGACTGAAACCCAGGTTGTTCTAATCACCAAAGTTCTCCCCACCTACCATCGATCTTCCTGTTTTCCATTGTTGAAAGCTCCAGCTTTCCTAGTATATTCCACTTGTTGCTTTGAAGAACCGACGTAGATATTTGTGTTTTGTTACTCATTTAATGCCTGGTTGCTCCACTGGGCTGTGGGCTTCGTGGAGGCAGGGCCGATCCAGTGAGAAGGACAAACAGTCAACACATGATTCCACCACTCCCTGAACCATCGCAGTCTCGGCTCCTCCCCTCCAGTCTCCTCTTTCCATCAAACTCTACCCAACAGAGTAGGTGTCAGTCCGCACCTGCCCGCCCATGCCTCCTCCTGCAGTAATTACCGCAAAGGCCGGGTTCCTCACCCTGTGACCCTGCCCCCACCCTCGCTATAACTGGCCCGGGAACAGACACATACTCCTAGAGCGGCCAATCCAGAGATGGACCTTCCTTTAAGGACTTGGTTTTAAAGTGGACAAGATGAGCTGAGTGAATCAGATTATGTCTTGGATCGGAACTAGAAAACACAGAAGGAAGTTCTCAGTGGACGGTGGCATTAAAAGAGATAGGTGGCGATGGTAGGGGGAGGTGATGAGGGCTTAGCCTTGAAGTTGAAAGGGAAGAGAAAGAAAGTGTGCATAGCAGTGGAGGAAGGGCGTTAGGCAGAAGAGAAAAGAATGGATGTACCGACATAGGTTAAGTGAGGACAGGGCTCTAAGGCGGAATGCGTGGCAAGGACTGACATTGCTTTGTGACCTACTAAAGCCTGGTGTTCGAAATTCTGCAGGGTTCCTGAGCACATGTGTCCTTTCTACTAACAAACAAAAACAACCCTCAGTTCGTCCTAAGGGAATTTAGGGGAAACTCTGCAAAGAAAAAACAAGCTTTCCTCCACCCTACCCTGCAGACTCCTGATTCTGGTGTTAATGAGGGTGGTTACAGGCTTTAATCCATGGCGAAAGTAGTTCTCAAACTTCAGTGTAATTAGAATCTCTGGAATGCATATTTAAAATGCAGCTTCCTGGGCCCGAAGCCCAGATACTCTAATTAGATGGGTCTGGATTGGGGCTGTTTCTGGCAATTCTCATGAAAATGCTCCAGGACAGAACTTTGAAAAACCCTGTGCTTAATTACTTTTTGTTCATTGCATTGTGAGATTAATATCAGGCATCAAACATGCTTTGCTCAGTAAAGGTCTACAGTGTTTGCTGCATAACGATCAACAACAACAAAAAAATCTTAGGGGCATACAAAGATAAGCATTTATTTCCCACTCACAGGTCTGCATGTTTGCTAGGGCATCTCTCACTCATGGGTCTGTTCCACGGGTTTCCAAGGCCCCGGAAGGAATGGCAGAAGCTGCCTAGGACACGTTCTTTTTACAGTGGAAATCAAAAATTCCCACAAGAGCAAATGGAAACAAGTTATGCCTCCTAATTATGCCTAGGCTTTGAACTGGCACACTGAACTTCCCTCCATCCACGCTGCACTCACTGGTCACACAGGTTACTGGCTATGGTCCAAAGTCAATGGAGCAGGAAAGTACCCTCTTTTCACAGGGGAGTGGGCGAGGAGGAAACGACTATTCACAGTAATAATCTAAACCACACAAGGGGCGCGCAGTCTAATGGTGGGACCTTTGATCAAAGGAGGGCACAGCGTCGGTTTGTGCTAGAATCAAACCACCTGTCTGACACTCGAGGGACCAACCTTAAACAGCAGCTCTTTGCAGAAATCTATTTCTCGTGACTGTCATCCCATTTTTTAGCAAGAATCACCTGGCAAAGCAACACCATAACCTAATACCATACACCTTCTCTTCTAGGTAAGAAGGGCCCAGGTGAGCCCAGGCGTTTCTAATCAATGGCTGCATCATCTGTCTCCTTTTCAGAACATTCCATGGGCTTCAGTAGGACATTGTCTCCCTCCCAGACTCCTCGTTACTTGCTCTCATAATTTGTCCCATGGTGCTGCTACATGTAAGGGCACATTTTGCACTGATTTATTCAGTACATTCCCATTTTGGTACATCTGAGCCACTATCCTCGCCTCTAATCCCACCTCTAAATGATCAGCACATGCAGACATCAATGAAGTGACCTTCCAGGTCACCCATCACCATGGACCCATGAAACTCAAAGGAAAAAGGAATATTCCTGCCAGGGGAGTGGGAAATAATAGCTTCACCATAATGAAACTGGGTCTTCAAAGTTGAGAACATGCACACACATAAAGACACACAGATGCAGAACAAATTCACTACTAAGCAGTCCTCCCAGATGCCCTTCCTCCCATTACAAAATCAAAGACAATTACAGCCTTCTCCTTTCTCGGATGCTACTGCTCTGTCACAAAGAGTCTAGCTCGGAGAGTCAGAAGCCAAACCCAACACTCCCTCTCACCCCTACCCATTCAGAGTCACCTCCACCCCATTCAGAAAGTTGACTCTCATTCATTCATTTAACAACTATATACAAATCACCCACTATCTGCCAAACAATTTAATATGTGTTAGGAATATAGACAAACATGAAACTGAATGGCAAATGAGGAAGAGAGACTTTAGGTGACTGATTAAATGCAGGTTTACACAAGGGAGATGCCTGAGATGTAAGAACTAAGATTCTTTGTTCTAGTTTTTAGCTTTCATGAAGACTTTCCCATGTCATGAAGGATTTTTGCTTATTGCATTTTTAATCATATCAGTGAAAAAAAAACAGAGAGGAAACAGTTGAACTGAAACTTCAAATCACACTCTCCAAGGGAGCTTCTCACCTACAATACACCCTTTGGGTGTGGCGTGGGGAGGTGTAAAGGAACCTCACTCACTTACCTAAGAAGCTGGCAAGAACCTGGACTCTGAACGCCGCGGCACTGTGTGCCCAGGTGTTCAGACTGGCACCTCTGCAACAGCTCTACAAGAGGTGAAAGGCATAGGATCCTAGAAATTGTGATCAAGATGTTGACTCCTGTCCCTTAAACCCCACCATCCCCCAGAGGTTCATGGGAGCATGGATACAGGAAGTGGACGAGGCATTGAGTAATCTTGTCTGTACTTACTCAGCCTAGCCAGCCCAGGAAGAAATCCCCATGTACACCCAAGTGTATTCCTTGACCTATCTGTCTAACCCACACAGTTCTGGTTCATTCCCCCAGTGAACCCCACACCCCACATCAGGACCCACTGTGATCTGGCTCCATCAGTCTTTAACCCCAATCCCTGTCTCTGCCTCCTCCCCTCAAGTGAACTGAGAACGAAGATGCCAGGCTTCAATTGGTCTCTCTCCTTGGAAGAGGCTGCACTTTAAAAACATCCACTCTTGCTTTGCCATCTGCATCTCCTCCTATGTCTCTTCCCAACCCCCACATCCTTCTCCTTCTAATTATCCCAAAGAGAAGGAAGATTAAAAATTAATGCCCTGAGGATGGAAGTCAGAGATGTCATTATTTGGATTCATACCGCAGGCATGGGAGAATCTGATCTAAGCTTTAGGAGCAAAGTAACCTAGGATGAGATTTGGAAAACCTTGATTAATTGGAACTCACCTCTAGATAACCAGATATTTTTTCCCCTGGTGCTGAGGTTTTCAGGGATGCCATGAAGTACAATAAATGAAATTCATAAAACATATTCAAGCAAAAATGCAACTTGTGGGGGGATGGTGTTTTAGAATCACACAAAAAGTGTGGCCTAATTCCTACATGTCACAGCCCCATAAATTGTAATTTAATGTGACAGTGATAAGGTCAAGGTAGTTCCTACAGGATGGCTACATAGATCTGGCTGTTTGCATCGACTGTACATCTAAAGCAGAAAAGCTGACTTTCTTTTAGGAAGACGTGCAGCAACAATAGTTTAAACTACAAGGAATTTTACATGACCTTCAGCTAACCAGAAACAAATTCAAACTACCAATAGTCGCCCAGCCCTCCCACCCTCTCTTTTATTCCCCAAAGATGCCACCTACTGGATTTTGCTAACTGAAGAAAGGAAAACATGATAAGAATTATAATAGAAATCACTTAATACTCAATTGTGTGCTAAGCACCGCGTTAAATACTTCAAGTGCATTTCATCTCATAATCCTCACCAAAGGTTTCACTATTATCATCCTCATTTTCAAGATGAAGCAGAGGCCAGAAAGGATAGGTTATTCAATGTAATAAGGTCCCAAAGTTGTATCACTAACAAATACCAAACGACCTAGGTGACACTGTCACTCTTTCCCTCCAGGTAAAGACCATCCTCTAGATAGTTTAAGAAAGGAGAAAATGCGGAAACCGTCCAGACTAACAAGGAAAAGCAAAGTCTAGCAGAATCCGGTAAGTAAGGGAGCTCTAGCCAACAGGGAAAGTCGGCACTGCCCACTACTTCTTATTCCCTCTCAGCAAGCCTTTGTGCTGAGGATTCTGTAATTTGGTTCCTGAAAGCCAATAGACGACAGAGCTGGAAGGCCAAAATTAATTCATTTTATTCATGTTCAGAACTACCCTCATGTAATTTATACAAATCTTTCAAATAATAGGAATGGCCACCTATAAAGTGCCTGGATGACTGTTTAACTTTTAGCATCTTTAGGACCAAAATTAACCTAACTTTTCCAGCATCTTTCAAATCTGATCCAAAAATGCCAAGTCTTCCCTCTCATTGAAAATTAAGCTAAAATAAGAAAATATCAGCATTCACTTCTGTTGACTGAGGAAGACCATTTTATTCCCTGGAGAGTGACCCTAAACTGAAGGAGAAAAGGACTAGAGATCTTCACCCATGTTGTGCGACCTTTGGCAGGTCACATGCCTGTCTGTTTACCTCATTCACCAAATGGGGGGGCGCCAACTGCTCTGTTATGACCAGGACAGCAGATCACAGTGCACCCAGGGTGCATTAGTCGTGATCTAAAGTGCCACTGGGCTATTAAATGCCATTCTACCAGACACGGGGGGAGACTCTGAACTGTGGAGACACGTGGGATTCAAGCCACCCAGGACATGAGTCACCCACATCCAGGTGCTGGCCAAATTCTGTTCCTCCAATTCTATTTCCTCGTTTCTGTGCTCGTCTTGCCCTTCCCTTTTCTTAGCCCCAGAGTAAAAGCTTATCACCGAATGTTTGTGTCACATCTGTGGCCTTCTAACTGGTCTCTGCTTCCAGGCTTTCTCACCTTCGGTTCTGTCTTCATCCCTCCTTCTTCACCCCAGTTTATTCTAAAATCTGAAAGCACCACTTTCAAGTCATTCCCTAATTCTGAAGCCTGTAGTGTTTTCTTGATGCGTGCAAGATAAAATTCCAATTGTTCACATGTTTCTCCATTCTCTTTCTCCATCATTTTCATCTTCATTCTTCAACAAGTATGTACAAAGCACCTACCAGGCACCAGGCAGTACTCTGGAAGCTGGGGAACAGACCTAACGCTTGCCCTCTAGGAGCTCACAGTCTGGGTTGTTGCAGACAACAAACCTTAAGCCAACTCTTTCTCTCCCTGTATGTTGGTGTATTAGTCCGCTAGGCCTGCGTAACAAAATACCACAGGCTGAGGAGCTTAAACAAAAGGAATTTATTCTTTTCTCACAGTTATGGAGGCTTGGAGTCCAAGATCAACGTGTCAGCACGTTCGGTTTCTCCTAAGATCTCTCGCCTTGGTTTGCAGATGGCCTCCTTCTCACTATGTCCTCACAGAACCTTTCATCCTTGCACAGACCACATCCAACCATGTCTCTTCCTCTTTTTATAAGGACACCAGTCATATCAAATTAGTGCCCCACACTTATGACCTTACTCAACCTTAATCACCACCTCAAAGGCCCTATCTCCAAACACAGTCACATTGGGGTTACGGCTTCAACATATGAATTTGGGGTCCAGGAACACAATTCAGTCCATACTGTGAGCTGCATATTTAGTTTCCTCCCCATCCAACACCAGCCCAGACCCAGTGTTCTTCTCACCGGGCCTCTTATAAGCAGAGCTCAATTTCCCCCTCCTCCAGGGAAGCCTCCGCCCCACCCCTGACCTTTCCAAATCAGGTAGACATTTACCTAATGTCCTTGGCACTGCTGGTGAATTGACTGACTCCTCAAAGACATTGGAAGTCCCAAGAGATAGGGAACAATATCTAAACTCATCATTACAGCCCCAGTGCCTCATGCTATGACTGGCTGGCATACAGTTGGTAGCCAATACATAAATGAGGGAGAAATGAATGAATGACAAATGAATGAATGGATGAGGCTGACCTGGTACCGTCTGGCATTCTCTGCATTGAAATGAAGGCAGGGTGTTGACCTGGTCCCTTTGCTATCCTCTCTCCCCTAATACCCGAGTAGGCCTTCAAGACTTACTGAACTGAATTGCCTCTGGCTACAGTCCCTTTGCATCCTCCTTCAGTGACATGTGAAATGTGCTGTGGCAGGCCCTCGGTGTCTACCCTCTGAGTGTTTGGTTAACATGCCCTCCACTCGTACCAGGAAGACAGGTGGGCCATCCCGGCAGGGAGCTGTCAGGAGGCAGATCAACATGTAACTGCTGCTTCCTCTGGCTCCAAAGGGGCCAGAATCTCAAAGCGACAAGTAACATTCATTCATTCAGCCAGTGTTTATTGGGGCCGACTGTGTGCTAGGAATGAAGAGATGGATAAGACCAACTCCTCCTCAGTGAGCCAACAATCTGGTTCAGGAGCCTGGTGTGTGGAAACGCATCTGGGCCACAGGGAGAGTGCAGCGAACTGCTACCCTCGCTGCACTTGAACAAGGCAGTGAAACAGGAGGAGGATCCATTCTTCACAGAGGATGGATGAGCGGCCTGGGCGGGAGGGCCTTCCAGGTGGACGCAGCATGTAAGCTAAGACTCAGAGGCGGGGTGAGGAATGTGAGGGTTCAAGGAACAGTGATCAGAGTTTGCGAAGAAGAGAAGATGTGAGTAAGAGACAACGGGAGACTATAACAGTCAGAGCAACTCCCACTTACGGATGCCTAACTATGTGCCAGACACAGTGCTGAGCACCTTACAACCCACAAGTAAGTACCCCTGGGAGACAGCCCAGGGTGGCTGCAGGACTCTCCCAGGTTGTGCTGAGGTCAACAAGACTCTAGTGAAATTCGAGCTCTGACCCATTATGCTGTCTTCTGAGGAGGCAGTGGGAAATCGCTAAAAAGGAAGACAGCCGGGCTCTGGGAAGAGTAATCTGGCCAGGGCTGGAGGACGGGCTAAAGGAGAGACGGGAACAAGGCCATGCTACCATCCAGGCAAGAGTTCCTGGGCCTGAAACTAGGGTGGTGGCAGTGAGACTAGAAAGAAGAGACAGCTGCCAGACACCCTGACACAGGAGCAATATGGCTGGTGACTAGAAAAAAAGTAGTGGACTTATGGAGGAGGGGAGGTCAAATGATTCCGAGCTGTAACCACAGGTGACAGGGGAGCTGGGGGTGCACTCCCTAAAGTGAAGAGGGAGGCTGATGGGGCCAGTATCATCGTACACCCCACTTTGAAGGGCAGGATTTGGCAACCCCGAGCAGTGCGGGCAAACCTGGAAAGATTTTAATGACACTGAGCCCGAGTTCACCCTCTCCAAAGTCATTTCTAAAACACCGTCTCCAGGAGACTTTCATGCTGAGAAGCTGACAGCCAGGAGAATATTCAAACGAAACCATCTTTGTCACTTCTCAGTCATCAAGGATCTTAGAAAACCCAGAACAATTCTTATTTTACAGTGTTCATCCTCCGTGGGAAAGCTCTGTCTGCGAAGGACAAACTTTCAAGGAGGAGTAGAGAAAAATCAATCAAAGAGTCATTCCTCTGCCTGATCAATAGGTGTCTGTCAGGGAAATTTTACTTCTGCCGTCTACTCTAGTTAAGTGGGTTCTTACCGCACCGAACAAGACTTCCCTCGCTGACGTTCTCATGTGGCAATTTGCAGGCCCGTGCCTTTCTGGATTTTCTCCTGACCTCAGCACAGAATTTGAATTTGACAAGTGCTAGGCATGCATGGGAAGCTGCTGTCCATAATGGCACCCAGAGCAGTCGCCAGAGGGGCAGTTGTGAACGGGACCCGCCCCCGCTGCAGGGTGAGAGTAGGCACGTTCACATCAGCACTCAGCCATCCGACCATCCCGTGAGCGGCTTCTCATTGCTGAGGTCTTCACTCACAAGACACTTCCTCGGGGAGGCAGCCCCCTACATACGCCTGAAATGGGCCCTCCTCGGGGCAAGAAATGGTCCCTACCTTGATCTGTGTGGTGGCCTCATGGGTGTACAAGAGATACCAAAATTCATTGAGCTGTGGACTTAAGAACATGTATTTTACTGGATGTAATCATACCTCAGTTAAAACAGAGATTTGTAATCATTATAAATAGGAAATGCACCCCTCCCTGGCCCCTTCACCACTATGCCCTATTTATTTTCTTTAGCGTACAGCCCACTGCCTGTGTAGAGATGGCCTAGTAACTGGCCCGTTGTTCACTGTCCAGTGAGGCACTCTCCACTGCAGTAAGTAGCCGCTCGCCACATGTCAGTTTAATTTTAAATTAATTACGACACGACAAGATTTCAAGTTAAGATCCTCAGTCACGCTGGCCACGTTTCAAGTGCTCTGTGGCTAGACGTGGCTAGTGGCTGCCAATGTGTGCAGTGCACGGAGAGGACATCTCCTTCATTGCAGAAAGTTGTTTGCACAGCACTGGTCTAAATGGGAGCTTCAGGAAGGAGACACCTTGTCTGTCTCGTTTATAGCGAGCTCTAAGAATGGCATTTGGCACAGGAAGCCTCTTCCTAGATACTTGTTGAATAGATGAAAGAAGGAATTTTATGATACCAAAAAAAATCACAGAGCAAAAACAAAAATCTAGAAACACCCTAAGCGCATGTCTATAGGGATTAGTGAGGTAAAGTTCTGGCACCTTCTGTAGTGGAATCCATCCAGCCATTGAAAGGTATGAGGTAGGCATGTACGTAATGACTTAGATATGTACACTACAGTAAGTGAAAAGCAAGTTTTTTAAAAACTTGTACAGTGTGATTCCATTTTACTAAGAAAATAGTCAGAAATGCTACATACCAAACTGTTACAGCAGTCATTGCTAGACAGAACGGGAGAAAAGAAGCACTTACCCTCTGTATTCTTCTGTAATGTCTGAGTGTGCAATGAGTATGTATTACTTGAGTATTTTTTAAAAGACTTAAAATGACATGCAGCCTCGAAAGAACAACAGAGAAAAAAGCCCACGTTGCAAACTGTCCCAAGACTATATAAAACATTTCTTGAATAATTACCAAGTGCCAAATAATTACCAAATGCCAAACTCCTTACCAACTTTATTTCCTTTGATTGGAACAGTATTCCTGTAACTAAACAGGATTGTCCTCTGATGAAAATGTAAAATCTGAAGACCAAAGAGGCAAAGTGGCTTTCCCAGGGCTGCACAGCTGGCACACAGCACAGCTGGCATTTGAACCCAGCTCTCTGGTTCCACAGCCCACGGCACTCTTTACTGCAGAAGGCATAGGCAAACACCTACAAAGAGCCACGTCCCAGAGGAGCCCTGAGCTAGCCACTCGGTCTACATGAAACCCCCAACAAGCACCAAGCTACAAGCAGAAGCATGACGCCTACCAAACCCTAGAGAAACGGGCTTTTGCTGCTCAGGACAGCAGGAAAAATAGCAAAATTGAAGCCAGCCACACTCCCTCTGCTTTGTCTCCCTGGTTTATCCCACAGTTGTCCTTCATTTGTGTAACAATTGAATCACACACACACACACACACACACACACACACACACAGAGACACACACGCACACTCTGAAAGCAATGCCATGGGGATCTCGTGCCAGTGAACGCTTGGTAACTTAAGCATGCTGGTGGAGACATCCAAGCTCCCCAGCAGATGCCTCGATTGCGCCTTTGTTGGATTTTCAGCCAATCCCCCCTGAAGAGGAGTTTTCAGCTCGCCTGAGGTATCTGAGCCAAAACGCTGCGGAGTCGCCTTTCAGCTCCCTGGACAAGACATTCCAGGCTGCACGCTGGGAGGCTTGTTTAGCTTCACACTCCACGCAAATGGGGTGTGTGTTTACCCACAACACACACACATGCACACACCAACAGAAGCTGCTGACGCCAACAGAAGCTGCTGCTGTAGCGGTGTTTCTAGCAGCCCAGAAACTGTACTCGAGCAATGTGTAACCCGATTACAATGCCTATCAGGGGAAACAATCTAATTCCTCCCCAGCAAAGTTTCAACCACTGCCCGGAAAATTCAGTAGGAGATGGGATGTAATACTCTATTAAACCTTATTTTGCCAGCACTAGTGAGAGCTCACTCAAGCATGGAGAGTCATTAAAATGGATCTTACATATATCATTATAAATTTAATAATCGCCATGACGGCTAGAGTTCAAGTTAAAATGAATGTCAGCTGAGCATGACCAATTGATGTTACCCCAGCTGCCGCAGAGCCTCACTTGGGGTTATATTCTCCTTCCAGAGGCTCCATGGTACATGTGGACCAACACAGCCAGAGCCAAGAACAGATGGGAAATGCAGACATCGACACCTAGCCAAGAAGAGGCCATCATAATTGCATATTATCTCAGTATACCAGCCCAATTAAAATTTTCTACAGTGTCAGAGGTCCCAAATGTTCCTCCACGAAGTGTCTGGATACCAAACTTGGCTAACACTTAGTAAAATGCAGTCAATCCCAGGTTCTCTTCACAGCAATAACCGATTTTTCTCCTATCTCTCAGAAAGCTTCTGTAGAAACAGGAGCAAACAGGTCTGGTACTGGCCTTGGCCAAAAAGTTCATTTGGTTTTTTCCATAAGATGGCTCTAGTAGTGCATAGTTGCCTTTAACTTCCTTTGAAACAATTTTGTTAGATTGTATTGTGACAGCTGTCACCTCAGCTGTGCATATTTTAAAAACTTGTCAAAATTGGTGAATTTTTGTGTAGCCATTTTAATGTTGAAAATGGAAGGAAATATGCACCATTTTCAGCATGTTATGCTTTATTATTTCAAAAAGGTAAAAAGAAAACTGACATGCACAAAAACATTTGTGCAGTACATGGAGTAGTGCCGTGACTGATCGAACGTGTCAAAGGTGGTTTGCAAAGTTTCATGGCTGGATATTTCTTGCTGGACGATGCCGCATAGTCGGGTGGACCAGTGGAAGTTGATAGAGATCAAATCAAGACATTAACTGAAAACAATCAACATTATACCACGCGGGAGATAGTTGACATACTTAAAATACCCAAATCAATAACGTTATTGGTGAAAATGAAAAATGTATCTTTTATTTTATGGAAAAAAACCATACAGACTTTTTGGCCAACCCAATAGATTATACCCTGAGTAAATCAAACACCACAAAACAAATTTCACTTACATAAGTGCCAAAGATGGTGAGCATTCTTCCTTAATATGCTGAGTGCAGTTTCAGGAGTAGAAATCATTTTAGGAACGGAGTCAGTACCTGCGCTTTTAAAATGTAATTTCTTTCTATTATTTTATCCTTTGAAAGTCAGCTCAAAACCTCATACAAATCCTTCTCCCTGCCCCGCCCCCACACACCCACATGTACACACAGCCATCTAAAATTATCAGGGAGAGTTTTAAGGCTAGTTTTTTATGTGCACACATATTTCACACCAGGAAGAAATGCTCTTTCAAACTCACAAGGAAAGTAGACACCCCATCCACCCTGAGAGAACACCGCAAGTTTTTCAATCATTCACATCATTTCAAAGCAAATAACAAAAGTTATGTTTACATTAACACAGACTCTGGCCCTGCGGGAGCTGCGTTTAACCCTCGCCACACAGCCCACTCCCCTCCTGGCGCATCCCCTGGGAGCGAGGAGACACAGCTTCGCCTTTCTTCCTAGACAACCAACCACTCAACGCCTTTCCCGAATGTGTCTGGCTTTTAAAGACAAGTTGAACTTTAACTGGTAGACACAGGTCCTGGGTGACAGCGGCATTCAGACGGATGACAGCAAATGACCCACACTCAACAGGCCTTTTTAAGAGGCTGTGACATCCTCACAGATGGGGCCAAAGAGCGGAGTAGGATATATTTTTGATCCATGAACACAAGAGCCAGCAGACCGCATGGAGAAAAATAACTCAGACAAAACCACCACTGACAGGAGCGCCATTTCCGAAAGGTGCTAAGAGTGTGTAAATTCCAAAGGGGTTTCAGTGCAAATAAGCTCATATTTGACCAAGAGAACACCAACACTTTTAGTTAACTCCCTGAGCTAAAGCTTATAAATCTTTGCCTTTCCAGCTCCCAGGATCGATTTTTTTTTTCTTCCTGTCTCTCTCCCCTTGCCCATCAACAAGTCAAGTCTTCAAGCTCAGCGCTAGGACCTGGCAAATCACGAGCCACCACGCTGCCCCCTTCACCAGAGAAAGCCACACCAGCATAATCAGCCACAACATCATCGTGAGGGCCCCCTGGGCTCTCTGACTCATGCGTAGCAATTCCAGCACCGCAAGCCAAGGGACAAAAAAAGTTCTGCCACTTACCCTCTTTTGATCTTCCAGTCCATGGGTAACCAGCTTTCTCTTCTGCTGTTGGCTGGACTCGGAAACCGATTCCATTTCCCAGGAATAAAATCCCCTCTCTCCTTCAGCGGTGCTTCCAAATCCACAAAGGAGGAAAGTAACCCAGGCAAAGGCGAGGCATGCACGCCGCCAGACACAGCTCCCGCCAGCCGAGGAAATCCACGCTACCTCAAAGGTCTTCCCTGCTTCTTACAATCCACGAGGGAACCTCACTTACCATCGCTGCCTTGGCAATGAGGGCGGCTGCCACCGGCATCGTGAGAGCTGGGGCTGGGGGTTTTACTTCAGTTCCAAGACTGGCTTCCCGAGAGCCCAGAGGACAGATGTGGGCAAAGACGAGTCCATATCCTGGGGCACGTGCCACATTACTGCCCCCAGAAAGCCTTTCCTTCACTGTCTCCTTGGCACCGACAATTTATATGTCAATAACAATGTAAATGGGCATTTAATCCACGGAGCTGATAGCATCCGCATCCCTCTCCGGCAGCCCCTGACTCCCATAAATCACAGCAAACACTGCTCGCAAAGCCTCCCCTCACAGTTCCTGCCAGCGTTCATCACGGAGGGTGCTCTGCTCCCGGGCTGTCAAGTTCCTCCGCGGCGTGGGACCCATACCTGAGGAAAAAATGTGCAACAGTCAGAGGTGTCTTTTGTGGAGAAGTACAGGTCTGAGCGGCCTCGCCCACCATCTGGAGCCCCAACCAGGCAGCAGCCAGCGATCTTCCTCGGAGCCCCTCAGCACTCCCAGCGCGTCCATGGGTGAGCAACCGGGGGGCCTCATTGGCTTCCTGCTGCTCCCGGCCAGAGGACACAGGGAGGAAAGGAGCACCCTGGAGCCAGAAACGAGTTCTTTCGGCCCTATGTGGGGTGCATCATCATCATCATCATCATCATCATCATCATCACAGGAACAAGGCACCCAGGTATGAGACAGGGAAGCAATGGCCTGAGAAGCACAAAGGCATCAACATTTTTATCCTGATTACAGCTGAGGAGGCAGAGTGTGGCCGGCGAGACACCAGGGTCCACAAGGGAGGTGAGAAAGAGCAGCCTGGACAGACTGAGAGCGGAAAGGTGACTGTGCTGCAGAGAAGCTGCACTCCCTGCCTTGGAACCTACAGGCAATGCAGGCACCCAGTCACCTCCTGACTGACGTCACAGAAGCTGGGGGCTGGCAGGGCGGGGGACGTGGAGGGAGGAGAGAGGAGGGACCTCCACACTAAGGAAAACATTTTGCAAGGAGTGCACCCTTCCATGAACAGTCTGGGAGGTGAGGACATATTCAAGAATTCCCATAAAGAGGCATGAATAAATAATTATAAATGTCTCTTTCCATAGGACCAGCACCCCCAGGAAAGAAAGGAGGAAAGGGACAGTGGGGAGGGGGACGTTCTTTACTAAAAGGCACGAGTCTCTTGCCAGCATTTCTAATCAGCACACTAGCCATTCTATGACTCAGGCCATGCCAGCAGCCGGGAGATCCGTGGCCAGATCCGGCTGCAGCGAGCACTACACAGAAGCCCTCAGACCCTCCCTTGCAGCTGTCCTGACCGGTGGCTACTTTGGAAGGAGGCCGAAGCCATCCCCTATCACAAAAGGCTTCTGCACAGCTCAATGCCAAGCAGGTTAAAAGGCAGATAAGAGATTCAGACACAAAGGGGCTTATAAGAAGGAAAAGGAGAACAGCTTCCCCTGGGAGAGAAGCTGCAGAAAGATTGAAGGCTTGTCCTATACCACATGAAACACTTGGCCAGAGCAGATTTCTCCAAGTGAATTCCCAAGTCACAGATGTTCTGAATTTGGCCAGAATCGATGAGAACAGAATGTCCAGAAGAGGGACATCTCATACACCCAATGCCGGCTGACACTGGAGGCGGCGTGAGTGAAGCCATGGAAATAGAAAAGCTTCCAGATATAGACGCCCTCTTGTTCCCCACCACCACAGCCCCTTCCAGGGATCCCTGGCAAAGGTGAAACTTCACATCCGTTCTTTTTAGTCCCAAACCGCAATGCCAATGAACTCTGGCAAACTTGCTCCAAGTATTGCCCTTTTCTGAGTCTAAACGGAAGCCTCAAACGAGAGGACTCAGAGTTAGATTTTAATCTCAACTCTGCAGCTTAACTCATGGCATGACCTTGAGCAAGTAGTTAACTTCTCTAAGCCTCGGTGTTCTCATCTATAAAGCGGGAATAATGACAAGTGGGAAGATCAAGGTCAGTTACTGACACAGAGCAAGTGGTCAAGAGATAACTGCTAACATGTATGAATACTTGCTATATCCATTCATTCAACAAATCTCTACCAAGGGCCTGCTAGGTGCCAGCTATCTTTGTTTAAGTCAGGGATTCTTAGCCCTGTGTTAGGGATGAGGAAGGTCAGGTAACTTGCTTAGTCACACAGACCGGAAGTTGCAGGGCCAGAACTGGAGACCAGGTCTGACTTCACAGCCCTTGCTCATATCCGTGCCTCTCTGGCAGAATCGCTGTGATTTGGCTGTTCACAAGCAGCCTGAGTCCAGAGTCCACACTTTTTACAGCTCCCGGCTTTCATGAATAATAATAAAAAAGAAAAAAAATTAGTGCCAAAAGAGTCTCCTACTTAGAAGCGTCTTCTCCAGAGGGCTCGCTTTACTCCCAGCTCCGGGCTCTCTCCGTGCCTGAGAGCTGGTCTGCACTCTGCACCAGGCCCCTAGCTCTCTTGGGTGAGACCCTGTCACATCCCATCATGCCAGCCGGCGCACACGCCCCAAGTGCACATGGGGACAGACGTTCTCGCCACAGAAATGCCTCCCCGTCAGCAGGGAGTGGGAGGATGTTCAACACCTCCTGTGAGCCTTTTGTGTGTGTTTTTCTTTCTCCACCAGTTCTGGGGCTGCCGCTGTCCTGGTGCAGGAGCTGAAGTGGGGAGGGGCTCCCCGAGAGAGGGGAGCAGCGAGGATGCTGCTGTCAGCCGGCTGCCACACCCAATCTGTTTCCCAATCAGGGTGCAAGGACTTCACGAGAGCAAGTCCTGATGCAAAAGCTTTCCTTCCTCACTGCCCAGAGAAATCTCAGGAAGTTTAAACACTTGAATAAGAAAGAACTACTAGGCGGAACTAGGAGAACATCTAACAGGGCTGTCGAGAAGTCAACATGCGTGCTGAATTGATCCCTAAACACAGCACCATACGAGTGGCCTCCCTCTGTGTCATGAGTTAGCCAGGAGCAGTGCAAAAGAATGGGGAGAAAGGAAAAGCCTGGACCAGACTGCACCGTCAGATGAGTTGGGGGAGTATTTGGGGCAAGACCCAAGGCTCCTTTGAGTCCACAAAACAAGTTCAGCCGTACTGAAGACATCCTAAACCCACTGCCAGGGCTTTCTCCTGCCTGGTCCAGACACAATCACCAAAAGGCTTCAACTTGCCACTCCACTAATCCTTCCTCCCTTCTGGGCAATCACCAGGGGGAAACTCTTTCCTAGAAGAATGGTTTGAAGGTACAGCCCAGCATGTAGGCAGCTAGGAAAGGGTCCAGTCTCAGAGGTAGAGGCATCCTTCCGGGAGGGCCACGGATATCCTACCCTGCAATAAAACTCCCTGGTAAATGCCAGTTTGGGATCCTAGGTACCAGACAAGGCATAGGCCATGCCCTTCCAGATACAATGCACTCGCTCCTTCTTTCTGCCTGGGTGCTGGAATTGGCAGCCCATTTTGTATGTGTGGCCAAACATCCTTCTTAAATTTTCCAAAGTTTTCCAAACTGGGCAAAGCCCCTTTGGCCTTCTCGCTTTCCTCCCTTTTCTCTAGCTTCTCCTGCACTCCCCCAACCTTCCTCCCCCAGATGGCTCTGAAATTGGGGAAACTGGTTTTAAGCCTGGATGAAAGGCTGAGGGTGGGGTGAGAAAGGAAAGCCTGACCTGTTTCATCTTATAACTGGAGTTAAGCTTCTGAAATCAGAGAGCATCCGCCTTTCCAATGGTCTAATTAACACTCATCACTAACACAGAATTTTTAATTAGTCGTTCGTGCCAATAGGGGAAAGGGAGGAGCTTCTTGGAAACCTAGACTTTCATTAATCAATCAATCAATAAGTTGCATAAGATGTAAGAAAGATAGTCAAGGAGACATGGTGGTTTCCGGGCTGGGTTTTTAACTTGGGGGCTTTTTTGCTCACGAAGGGCGCCCACCTAGCCCGCCACTTCTGCTAAGGCTTCGGGGAGGGCAGAAACCGGCTGCCAACCCTGGCCCCTTTCTTTGAGAACGGTGAGCGAGCGGAGTGTGCACCCGCAGCTTTCCCGGAAGAAAAGAAAGGATCACACAGAAAAATAAGTCACCAGGGCCCCAGCTGGGCGGTGTGGGCTGCCGCTGGTGCCGCGAGGGTCCCTTTGCTAGCAAGAAAGGAGCCGGCTCAGCGGAGCGCACACACGGGAGGCGCCGAATCTCCTAGCGCTCGGGCGCCCCCTCCACGCCTGCAGCCCTCTCCCCTCTCCGGGGGGCTAAGCAGAGCGTGGGAGAAGGAAAGCCAGGCAAACAGGGGCAGGGAGGTGGGGTGGAGAGGCCGGCCTAGTTACCCACGGCTCAGATCCGCCTACACACACACGGACACAGGGAAGAGACTCAGACACAGACCGACGCAGGCATAGTAGACACTCGCAGAGATCCAGACATATGCACCCTCAGACTTCTAGGCAAGCGCGTGCCCATGTGCGTGTGTGTGCGCGCGCGCACACACACCCCTACAGAAGCTCAGATCATACACGAGGATGCACATCCACCTAGCGAGGGACAAGCACAGACAGGTACCAGATCCACATTCAGAGACAGAGATGGCTAGGAAACAGAGGCACAGACAAAACGCACATGCACACTCACTCATAGATGCACAGACAAGCACGCAGAGAGGAGAGACACACACAAAACCCAAAAATACAGAGAGACTCAAACAGAAGGACCCACAAACAGCAAGACTCAGATACAAGCACCCGAAGAGGGCGTTCACTGACACCCACGCCAGCAGCAAGCACAGAGGGACCCAGGCGTGGGGATACACCCAGAGATGCAAGCACGCAAGGAGGGAATGCACAGGGACACACAAACAGAAGACACTCAGAAACACAACACGCACAAGAAGATACACCCAGCTTCACTCACGCACGCACCACCAGAGGGACACACACCCATTCTGGATGTGGGCGTGTGCAGTGTTGCCAGAGGACCGGAAAGTGCGCCCGGGAGCTCGCAGAACGGCCTGGCAGCACCGCGCTGCCCGCTGCAGCCCACATTGGCTGAGGCACACTTTCTCGGGGCATCTCTGAACAAGGGCCCGCCGGCAGCCAACCGTCCGTCGGTGTGCACCGGGTGCTGTGCTTCCCCTGCGCGGCTAAGGAGGTCCCAACCTTCCGCCAGGATCCCAAAGTGGAAGTGTGGCCCCTGCGCTGCTCCAAGAGGCCCGCTCTCTCCCCACCAGCAATCCCCGCCCTTCCCAGCCCCTGGAGCCCAGCACAGAGCATCCTAAGTCCTCTCCTCCCTGCTCGTCCCATTACACGACAAACTTTCCCCTGACCGGTCCCAGTGCCGGGCAGCCTGGCCTGGCCAGGCCCCGGTTAGACGGTGCTGGGGGCTCCTACCTGCGCCCATGCAGCTTTGCAGAGCCACAGCCTCCAGCCGGTCTTGCACAGCGCTCCAGCCCGCGCTCCTCAGCCCGGCCACCGATGCAGCCGCTCCTTGCCCTCCCGTTACCGGGGAAACCACCTCCTCCTCCTCCTGCCAGCCAACCAGCGCCGTTCACATAGTGCGTCTCAGCCAATGGGTGAACTCACCATCCCCGGTCCCCTTCCAGGGTCCCGAGCCCTTTCCCAGGCTAGGGGACCGGAGAGGGGAGCAGGAGTCTCTCCAGAGCTGCTGCTACTCCTGGAAAGCGTCCTCCCCCTCCATCTCCGGTAAGGGAGATACAGTGAGTCATCTGGTCCCTCCTGTTGGCGCTCTTCTGCATGACAGACATACCTGACACTTTAAGGAAGACCCACATCACTGGAGAACAACTCAGGACACCTAGTTCAGCCTTCCACTAAATCCAACCCCCTCCCCCACGCTGGACAGGTTCCCATTAGAGGCTGTGGATGCCTCTCTGGAGGGGGCACCCCATCTCCCAAGGCAGTGCTTGCTTAGCGTCTGCCCTCTAGTAGAGCTCTGACTGGGGGCATGTTCTTTCCACCACAGAACTGAGCCAGCCTCCAGGCCAGCGCCAATTGCTGCTCTCCTGGACATGCAGAACAAGACTCCCATGGCCACCTAATAATAGTCAGACCTTCAGAAACTAGAACGCAGCACATCCTGTCCCTCAGGTGAGCTTTCTTTAGAAAGTTCCTCATTCATCTTCCACCTTCCCCAGAGCCATTTTGAAATCCGAGAGGCTTTGTGCTCAGTATGTCCCTCCACCCCTCTTTCACGCAGCAGTCCCGCAGATAAGTGCCCAGGTAGGAGAAACCTCAGGGTTCCCGCACTGTTTGCAAATAAGACCTGAACCGGTGACAACATAAATTCTCTCATCTCCTAAGCTGAAGTCGGGTCCCAAAACATGGAGTAAAACGTGATACCGACATGTCTGTCACTGACATGTCTGAGGCACTGGTGTGGACGTCTGTCTCTGATGATCTCTTATTTCCCTCCAATACCTTCCTCCAGTCAAAACTTGCTCTGTCACGTGGGGTGTCCAAGGTGAGAAGGCAAGAAATCATGTTGTTCCTGGCAGGAGGGTGGCCTGGCCTTTCCAAAGCTTACAGATGCCACCAGGCTGCGGGGTCTGTCCACAGCCACAGGCAGGTCTTGCCACACCCCTGCCTGGTGAGGGCGATGTGGGCCCAGCACGTCCATTAGCACAGGCGCTCAGGACACAGGCCGAGGCAGAAGGCCAATGTGGCTGCGGGGCCCCTGGTGGAGGGGTAGGAGGAGATCCAGTCTTCGGAAGGGCGTGTACCTACCCGCCATCAGAGCAGGAGGGACTGATGAGCCCCACACAGGGCCCTGCCAGATCTGTACCGGTCACAACCGCCACGCCCCAGTCTGGTGGTAGGAAGGTGGCTAGAACCTGCTGTGATCGAGAGCAGAGGGCCCAGCTGCAAGATGGCAGCAGAAGGGGAATTGCAGCTGGGGGTAGAAGGGCACCTATGCTCGTGTTCACTCAAACGCATACACATATGTTACATGCCTGAGTCCTGCCCCATTGAGACTGATCACAAGAGAGAAGGGAAAAGAAAAACCATGTCACTTTCTTAGCCAGTTCCTGCAAGTGTCCCTGAGGTCATGCAAGGACGAAGATCAGAAGGAGAATGGTAGCATAGTAACATCATGAACCAAGTTACAGGGACTGTGAGAGGATTAACAGAACACAGACCCGAGTCAGACCGCCTGGGCTAGAAACCCCTCTTGGCCGTATATCAGCGCTATGATCTTATCGCTGAGCCTGCATTTCCTCGTCTATGGAATAGGGTCGCTAATATATTCCTCCTGACAGAGATCTTCTGAGGATCAGATGTGATCATGGATGAGCACATGCTTCGTAAGCCATAATGTACCTTGCAGAGGAAAAGGGTTTTATAATAGACCCAGTTTGCCTCTGCAATGGTTAATTTTATGTGTCAGCTTGTTTAGACCATGGTACCCAGTTTTAGGTCAAATACCAGTCAAGTTGTTGCTATGAAAGTTTTTTTTAAGATATGATTAACATTTAAACGAGTAGACTTTGAGTGACAGGGTGGACATCCAGTTATCATCCAGTTATTCAAAAGCCTGAAGATGGAAGACTGAGGTCCCTGAGGAAGAAGGAATTCTGCCTT